>JBBBVM010001123.1:0-253290 GCA_037355625.1 Petunia x hybrida
AAAAATTTAAAAAAAACAGTATTTGTTTTAAATTCTGAGGTGTTTGGCTAAAAAAGAAAAAACTTTTTTTTTACCCCATCCCTCCCCCTTTTTCGGAACAAATTGTGGCCCTCCCACTTTTTGTTCCTACGGTGACTCGATCCCACAACCTCTTGAATGTAGGTGGAGGGTGCTTACCATCTGAGCAACCCTCATTTGTAAAAAAAAAAAAAAAGTACTTTTAGCAGAAGCAGTTTTTCTGCTTTTGGGGACGAGTAGTTATTTGTAGCTTCTCTCAAGAAACAGAAGCAGAAGCAGTATATTAATTTTTTCAAGACAAAAATATCCTTACCAAAAATTCTTATTTATCAAATTATCCCTCATTAATTAACCACATCTATCTCAAAATAAAATTATATTTCTCTTTTTCATTTTTTTTCTTACTACGTACTTTAAAAATCCTCTTTCTCTTAGGACTTAGTTTTTATTTCTAGGAATTTTCACTCGTGGAATTGGTGTATGGGCTAGTGCATGGTCGATCAACTATGATATATACTGAACCTCCACTATTGAACAAGTAGTCGGTGATTACCATCAGTGGTTCAAAGGTAAGGCCATTAAAGCTTCGCTTTAGGCTCCATGAGTTTAGGGCCCCAAAAATTTTGTTATTAGTATATTTATTTATATTGATATTTGTTGTGTGAGCAAAAATATGCCACCTATTGTTATAGGGATACGAGTCAAGCTGGCGAGACTAGACTTATCCTACAAGTCACCGGGCACTGAGGATATATGCCCGCTCCTAGAGCTAACGACCGTTTAGGAGGTTTGGTCACAGGACGCAGGGCACACATCCCGTCGTCTAGGGTTTACAGTCTCCTAGTTAGGGTTTAGTGTACCACCACCTTGAGTTGTAGGCCCATGACCCTATTAGTATTTGTGTTTTACCTTGTTTAGGATTGGGTATCACTACTATAAATACCCCTTAATACATTGTATTGTACACACAACATGATTCACTATCAACTTTGGCTACACTCAAGGAATAAGATTTACTTTGCTTACTGTCACAACCCAACCTAGGGCCGCGACGGATGACCGACACTAAGTGTCGATCATCGCTAAACCTACTAATAATCTGCTAACCATGAATATAACTGATAAACAGAATAAGCATAGACCTAACTGATAAGAATTATGCAATGCAAAAAGCTGGCAAGGCTAACATAAGCTGACATACATAGCATACTGACAGAACCACACAGGTACATATCTACAGGCCTCTAACAGTGCTGAACTGAATATACAAAGGACGGGACAAAGCCCGCCATACCCAAACTGGCTGATTGTACACATACCAAAAGATAAGTAACTCCGGGAGTAAGCAGAGTGACTCCAATAGCTGATAGATGGCCTACTAACGTGGTCCAAGCAGTGATCTATCTGCACCTGCGCGACATGAAACGCAGCGCCCCAGAAAAGGGCGTGAGTACGATATGTACCAAGTATGTAAGGCATAAGCATATAATATATCATAGCTGAATGAAACTGTAAGGCTGGAATATAAATATGTAAATATGAGCTGGAGCATAGCAATATAGCTGAAAATCTGAAGAACATACTAAACATGATCTGAATATAAACTGAAGTCTAGCTGAATCTGAAACTGAAGACTGAGCTGAACTATACTGATAAATAACTGTAATATGACTGATAACTTGTAACTAGAAACTGGAACTGATAACTGTCAACTGATCCTGACGCTAAGAACTGGTGGATGATAATTGAGAACTGATAACTGGTACTGAGCTAAAACTAAACTGTTATCTGAACTGGTACCTGTCTGGTGTTATGGGCTATTTCCCCCCAAATCAGGTAACTGAACATCTGAACTAGCCTCACAGATAATCATGCAGTGCATACTGTGGCTATATACGCGTATATAACAAACCTGGTGGGTGTTATGGGCTATATCCCCCCCCCCCAGCCAGTAATATCTAGTCTCTCTGGTCAGAGTGTGTGAATGACACCCGGTCACACTAGGTGTTTCAACTCCCGCCTGAACCAGAGGGGCTGTATCCCCCAGACGGGTAGTATCACACGCGACCGGACTGTGTGTCCAATGTCCAGCCTCTATGGGGGACTCCAAATCACACATAACATGATCACAATATAAGCATAAGCATGTATGAGGCATAACACATGTGGAAACAATATATATGGACTCGAAGGAATGATAAGAAAATTCTGGATTGAATTATAGACACAACCTGAAACTTAGAATTTGTCTAACTCTTTGACTTTTATAAAAATTTCGGCGGAGTTTCCTCTGAAACTGGATGATCCGCAAAACAGAACCAGCACTATACTATACACGGGAATGGATACCCGGATAAACTGATAACGTAAACATGTTAAACGGATAACAACATGAGACAACTGGATGACATAACAAATCCACAGATAGAATGTTTGGACAGCACCACTGTCCTGAATTTCAACCTAATTTTCAGAGTGTAGATCAAAGTTATAGATTTCATAGTCTTCATGAGAGTTTTAGATATATGTCTTAGGGTTCTAGGGATTCTTAAAGAATCTAAATATCAATTTTGTACAAGGAGTTATGATCAATATACTAATAACTGTCCAAAGATCATAATAATTTTCCAGATTTTGAAACGTTTTGTCTTGCTGATTTGAACGTCTTTCACCTTGGATTTTAGTACCAAATCAAGTATATACTAGGTTTCCTTGATACCATACTAGTTTCTCACAAGAAACACTAAGTTTAGAACTAAGAAAAGCTTCAAAAGCTAAAAGATACATGCCTTGCCAAAAGAAAGGTTTAGTCTTACATACCTTTGATGTTTCTTGCTTCTAAACTTTGTTTCCTTTGAATTCCACACCTTCTAAAGTTTAAACAAGCTATAACATAGAATTTAGGTACTTTACTTAGCTATGAAGTAATTCTAAAAATCAAACTATAGACGAAATTGAAGGTAGCATAATGTTACCCTAATCGCGTAGAGCGTTTTGACGCAATCCGTCTTCCATTTCGAGTCAAAATTGATGTGGTTTCTTCAAAATTAAAAAAAAATGGATTCAACTCCAGAGAGGTCTGTTTATATCGTGGCTTTTCTGGAACATTTAGAGAAAATGAATAATTTCTCTTTTATAACAAAAATATTTCATTTCTAGCCCTCTTTTGCGCTTATGTCCCTTTTTCTGGTCTGACTTCTGATACTCATATATTTTTATCCCCACATTGTATGAATAAACCGTCAAAAGTTTTGGAAACTAAACTCCAAGACCTTCAATTTGGTATATCATATTCTCCAAAAGACCTCATATAACATACGGAATTAATTGCTGAAAAAGCTCCGTTAAAAGGCAAATCCTTAGTCGGTTTTTCCGCAACTTAAATCTGATTTTTCCCAACCTTTATATTCAACATATAAAAGTCATATATGGTCCAATTATGATTTTAAGATCACTTAAATCATTCTTAACATGTCATTAGAACGATATACCTCACTTTGGACATACGAGGTGTAACACTTTCTCCATTATTTCATGCTTATTTACTTGTCTTTATTTTCATCGTATTTACTTACTTTTCCATCGTAATCTACCGTATTGCTTATGACCTCATTCATAATTAATTATTTAACCTAGACGTACAAATTTAGGCATAAACTGTTTGGGGCCCACCATGGGCCCCAGGCAATTGTAGGTAATTCTGCAAAGGAAAAGGCGCAATCATGTCAGACGATGGTAGCAACGTTCCAAAGAACACCGTAGATGGAGTGGACGAGTCAGCAAAGGATCTTGACGATCCCAGCGTCTAACAAAAGGATTCAGCCGAGCAGCCAAAAGATCTTTCTCAAGAACCAACCCCTGCCACCAGTAATAAAGGGTTGAACCGCCCATTGGAAGGTAATCCTGAGTTCAGAACTTTCATCATTGATCTCCTCAAAACTATTATGGAACAGGCGGAACAAAACTCCAAAAACGTGATCGAGGGGGTATCCTGCAAACTAGGCACGATGTTTACAAGATCGTTTCAGAGGCCAGCATCTCCACGAGGACCAGCGCCCGTGAACGGTTCACCAGCATCTGTGCCTAGCCGAAGGCTTAACATGGATACTGCTCCAGGAGGCTCATCAACGATCAACAATCAAGACCTTAAGAGAGCCCCTGTCATTCAGGATCTCATATAGGAAATTAAGGCCAGCCATGACCGGATTGGTAATGTGCCGGGTGCTCCACCCCAAGTTACCACGATAGATGAGCAGAAGTTTTACAAGCATGCTTACAAGGTAAGTGCTGAACCGGTCCACATACCAAAGCACTTCCATTTGCTGGATACTTAAAGTATGATGGAACGACTGATCCAGATGAGCATATTGTTGACACCCAATTTTGTCCCTCCTTTTCGTATAATTGGCCGTAATTTAACTTAAAGGAGCAGTTTAACTGTTTGAGTGAAATTTGCATTAGAAGGCGTGCATTTACGTGTGTTACCCCCTATTTATATATTATATATTTTAATTGTTATTATATTATAACATTTACATCATTTAGGCTATTACTGAAACCGTGACTATTTGTGTAATTTATCGCATAAATAGAGTTTTATAATTATGTGTGCCTATTTATACATATTTAACTTAAGTTGACCCCAACTGTCTTATGTGTGCATGTTTCTCTTCTTTTGTATATAATTTACGTATATTTTATTATAATCTTTTATCTTGTGCCTTTAAATTAATTAGCGGCCTAATTAAAATGTCCGGTCAAAATTTCATACCGCTCATATTCATTTCATAATATTGACATATTAATTTGAATTCAAAATTTTTTTTTTGCACGTGGACAAAGGTTCGACCGGATACATTCAATTGGTATCATAAGCTTTTTCTTTCTTCCCATACATTTTAAATGAATTGATTCTCCAATCTCTACCAAAATTCATTTTCCTTCTATTTATCAAATTACTTTTACTTCTATTCCCAATATTTCTTAATTACACCATATACCTCCTTTTCTCCTATTTTGAATAAAAATTCTAAAATCAATTTCCTCTCTCACCTTCTCTACATCAGATCCCCAATCCCCCTAATCTCTCCCATATCCCCCTCAATCCCATAAAATTAGATACTCCCTCAATCACCCTTCAATTTCTCCAATCCCCCAATGGTACTCTCCTCTCCATTTTGGCATATATACCATCTGTACCCATTTCTCTCACAGATTATTACAGATCAAAATACACACACCAATTCTCCCTTCTCCAACATATCAACAGAACACATTCACACACACGCCAAGGGGGTGGGGGAAATATAGATCGAACCAGTAGGGGAGAAACGGGGAAGGGTGAGATTGAAAAAGGGAAATCGAAACAGGGGATAACGGGGCAGGGGAATGACATCAGTAGCAGCGGGAGATATACACCAACAGTACACCACCGGAGGGGAAACAGAAACAACCACCACAACCGGAAAAACCCATCGTCGATGGTCCTTCTCTCTTCTGCTTTCTGCGATCTGACAATGTTACTGAATTAATCAGAAGGGGTCGGAGTTGTAGCGATGCCGCCATAAACAGGCTGGAAGTCGCTCCCCCGTTCCTATTTTGCACCGCTGCTTCGATTTGTCGTAATTCACACCGGAGACGCCATCTAGGCAGATAATTGTGGCTCGTTTCTGGATTTTTGATTCGCTGCTATTATTTCATATCTTTCCTCGTAGATCTGTTATGATTCTAGATGTTGCTTTGAGTTTGAATTGCCTTCCTTCAGTCGCTTTGGAATCGTTTATTGCGTTACTGTTGTTCTGAAATTTTCAAAAACAGAGCTTGGTGTTGACGTCGTTAAAAAGGGATACTTTTGGCCTTATGAATTAGTTACTGATGACTGACTTCCGATAGATGTTGCGCTGATTTTTCAACATATACTGCATCATATGGTTTTTTTTTTAAAAAATCAGATACTATACTGTACCCAGTTGAAAAAACCAATGAAAAAATATATACATATATATTGAGGCCCACGGACTGATTTGAACATGATACTACACTTAGGCCAATGATATTTGGAGGCCAAATCAGTCCCGTCCCGTATTTACCGTCCCTTACGTGTCCCGAAAAACAAACAAACAAGGCGATGACGATAACATTTATACATACAATCTTGAAAAAACGAATGGGATAGGCAACAGGACTCACACTTGGCATGGCAACACGACCGGCCGGCGTGTTTGCAGCCGTGATGTTATCCTTAGCCTCCCATCATCCGAATCTGAGCCTAAACTTTCAAAAATTCCCTTTTTCCTTTTGTTTTCCTTTTATTACTATTATTATTGTTATAATTGCTATTATTTTTTTATTACTATTTCCATTACTACTAACATTTTTATTATTATCGTTACTATTATTTATTATTATTATTATTATATTATTATTATTATTACTTTCTTATTATTATTATTATTATAATTACTTTATTTTGCTTTTTCTTTACTTCATTAGTTATAATACTAACTTCATTTTTATGCTTTTTGCGAGGTATATTTGGAGGAAGTCTATTACAGTACGATGCATTTGGAGTGGACAATACTTTATCTCATTTTATTTTATTTTCACTAACTATTCGCTTTCTTTTTTCAAGGAACATTCGAGATGAAATTTAGGAAGGATGAAGACATTAGAAAAGACGAATATTTATTCTTTTATGCAAATTATTTGTATTATAGAATATTAGTGAAATTGCTTGTTTGCTTTATTTTAATTTCTTATTCGAATCCCATTCTTATTCGAAACCCAATTATTTAGTCCGGCCGGGAACCACACTTGGTGGAATCTGAGAGGTGCCTAACACCTTCCTCTTGGGTTAATTGGAACCCTTACTCAGAATTTCCGGTTCGTAGATAAAATTTCGGAGTTAACATTAAAATTGGCTAGAAACAAAGTAGGTGCCCTAATATGCCTAGTTAAAAAAATATGTTAGGTGGCGACTCCAAGTCTTTACCCGTGAGTTCCAATAAGTCGAGCCCTTTTTCGAACTCTAACCGGTTCGGGGAAAAATGGGTGTCGACAGAATGGCGACTCCGCTGGGGTAATCAAGGTTCTAACCATAACAGACTTTAAATTGGGATTCTTTGTATTTATTTTCTTTCTTTTGTTATTTCTCAAGACTAATATTTCTTTCTTTTCCTTTTGCAGGTTTGAAGTTTAGCTTTCTATTTTATTGGCGTTTTCTTTTAATTTATTATTGTTATTTTACTTCCTCCACTCCTGGAATTTTTACACTTGCACACACCAAGAATGATTACGCGGACCCCGCGGTCATTCCACCATTAAAGCACTCTTTAGGGAAAGTACGCAAAATTAGCCAAATAGTGAAGCTTTTGGCAGTTTGTGTGCTTTCAACCCCTTGGTTGCCCGCCTTGGGGAACCATATTCTTGTCTAGCAAACTCACTCTTGGAAGGTTCTTACGACATATCCCACACTTCAACTATTTTCAAATCTTCCATAAATGGCTAAATCTTTTCTTTAAAACAATTTCACGTCATAATTCTTTTGTATTTTCTTTATTAGCCAATTTCTATTATCCTATTTTTTGAAACTAATTTGTTTGTTTCGTTTTTTTTTTCTTATTACTCCTCCTTCTTAAAATTATTTTTTGCAAAATATCTCAATATGTGCATCCTTTCCATAAAATTGCTAAATTCATTTTCTTTAAAATAATTTTACTTAATTCAATATTGTCTAGTTTCTATTAATTCTATTTTTTCAAAACTAATGTGTGTTTGTTTTGTTACCCTTTTTAAAATTTATTTTGTGAAATATTTCTATATGTGCATATTTATAACTCTTAAGCATTTTTAGGAAACATGTGCATTTCTTTCAAACATGTGCATTTCTTTCAAAACTTGTACATTTTTAAACTTATGCATATCACGCATATTTTCCGCCACTCCTGGAAACTTTCTAAATCATGCGATGAAAACACGATGGTTACAACCACCTCTTCGCTCACATAAAAAATTCCTTTAGGGGGAACAACTAGGAATCTATTCCTGGAAACTTTCTAAATCATGCGATGAAAACACGATGGTTACAACCACCTCTTCGCTCACATAAAAAATTCCTTTAGGGGGAACAACTAGGAATCTATTTGGTCCGTGATGTTCTCGCTCCCGAGTCGTCCGCTTGGGAGGATAATCATACCTGGTCTGGCTATCTCCATTCCTTAGTAACAACGCTAGGAATCATGCATCATGACATATCATTAGTCGACTTGTTCTCAAGTCCAATAGGCCAACTTGTTCTCAAGTCCAATTGGCCAACTTGTTCGAACAATCCGAACGGGTTTTTGACCCCCAAAGAACGTTAAACACGATCTATTTGGCATAAACTTAAAGGATTGAACGTGTAAATGTGGACCGTTTATTGGAATTATTCTGCATTAAATGCCATTCAAAATCACAAATGGTAACCGAAACGGCATCAAATCCCAAATTCAATCAGAAACGACCGTTTATTCCTAAGCGGTTAAGATCATTCTGTATTCAATGTCATTCAAAGGCACAAAAGGTAAGCCGAAGAGGCATCAAAGCCCAAACTGAATCAGAAACGACTGTTTATTCTTAAGCGGTTGGAGTCATTCTGTATTCAATGCTATTTAAACACACAAAAGGTAACTGAAAAGGCATTAAAGGCCCAATTTGAAGCAGAAATGACCGCTTGATAAACGGGATGATACATAATGCGCATTTATCCTTTAGGCATTATATAAAGACTAACCATCCGTAGTTTGTCAAAAGTTCATTAGCAATTTTTGTCTAAAGTGTCTGAAGGATTCTCAATCCATAACGACATTTCTCTTCATATTCCATACTGCATTGTTTTCAAAAGCTCGTGCCACACGTTAATCGTTTTCTTACAACCAAAATTTAGGCATCTTCCTTCTCTTTTTTCTCATTCCTTCATCTTTCCAAAAGAACATGGCCAATAGAACATTTGACATGGTGTTTGAAGTCCCTCAGTTACTCAGAGATTGGTGGGGAAACCTAAGCATAGATCAACAAGACCGAGTCAAAATGGTGTTGGGGAATCTAATTTCACTAATGGAGCACGCTGCAGTGAAAGGGATAGTAGAAGCAGCAGTACACTATTGGGATGCAGACCGAGTGGTTTTCCACTTTGGAAGTGTAGAGTTGACACCGTTGCTAGAAGAAATAGGCGGATTGACTCAACTCCCATTTGATAGTGATGAGGTATTGATGCCTGAGAACATTGCACCCGAAGAGTTCTTCGAAATGGTAGGGTTTAAGCCCGAGTTATGCACAGACAATATAAGGCTGTCGGGAATTTCTCTGACTTCCCTCTACATCAAATTTGGGTATGGAGAAGCATTTCAAGAATCTGAAGACTATTTCAGTATTAACAAGGCAGATTGGCAAGAGCGGAGAGTACTTGCTTTTATCACCAGCTTTTTAGGGACTGTCGTGTTTCCAGATCACAAAGGACGAGTTGATGTTTGCATGGTATCAATTGCTGATACCTTACTTAAGGACATCAGCAAGAAATACACTTTGGTACCGACGATTGTTACAGAAATGTACCGAGCTTTAGAAAGATGCAAGAAAGGTGCTAGCTTTTTCGGAGGTTGTAATTTACTCCTACAAATTTGGTTGATGGAACATTTGCAAAGGATGAACAACATAAACCAAGCCTTCCACCCCATACTAAGAGAAAACTACATCTTGAAACATACCGCCCGCATGGACACTACTCTTGAAAAGTGGGACCGGCCAACAAAGACCGAAGGCTGGCACCACAGACTTTCTCAGTTGACATCTAAAAACATACAATGGAGATGTTGTCGACACCCAATTTTGTCCCTCCATTTTTCGCAATTTGGCTATATTTAATTAAAATTTATAATAGTAATTTTTCAAATAAAACTGCATTAGATGGCATGCATTTTACGTGTGTAGAATTATTATTAATCCCCTATTTATATAGTATTTATTTATTGTGATTATAATTACGTAATTGCATTCATTTAGGCTATTTTCTAAAATACGTGTGCTATTTGTATAATTTAACGCATTACAACATCATTTAATAATTATTTGTGGCTATTTATATTATATTTGTGGTCATCTATATTTATTTATAATTAAATACATTTATTTGTGATTATTTACAAAATTTCCTATTTTTATATTAATTATTTATATTTACAAGTATTTTAATTAAATATTAGCTATTTTGCTATTTTACAACTCATTTCTATTATATTTAGTCCCCGTCATCACATTTTATCCACGTGTACGCCACCCAAGCTCGACCTAAGCCTACAGCACAATTATACTACACGTACAACTCATCCTAAGCGTGTAGTACCACTCTCCAAAGAACGCGTACAACTCACTCCAGCGTATGGTACAACCCCCTCAGCATATATACTTACACATACAACATCTACACTTAACATCAGACGTGCCCGCGTGGCACAATCACAGTCGTCCACCCCATAAATCCAATGGCTGGAAATAAGCCTAGCTTCTAAATATCTACACACACCCATCTTCCGAAACCCTAAATTCATTTCCCCATTTCCCTTTCCCTAATATCAGCCGTCGACCCCTCACGCTCCCTCTCCCCTTTACCCCTAAAATCCGTCTAGGTTCCACCATAACTCCACCGCGTCTCCTCCGCCATCAACACCGTGACCTCTTCCCTCTTCCTATCTCTGATTACACGGGACAAATCTCTCTTTCCTTTGCCTCGTGAATCCGAAATAGGAACAAGGGATCGGGTACGAATCCCTTCAAATCCGGCACCTACAAACTGAGATTGGAACAGATTCTACCCACACTAGGCAAGTTATCAAGGATTTTGAACTCGAAATGTTGAGAAAAATATAAACGAATCGGGTCAGTCTTGGCCCGACCCGACCCGATGCTGAAATAGGGTACTGTCTGTAGTGAACTAGGGTTTGGAATTATCAATTTGTGAATTTTAACTCAAGAACTCAAGAAATCAATTCGAATTCTATTAACAATCAACGATTACAATGGATTACAACTGAACTGATACAGTGATTATAATGGAATAAAAGAACTGGATAAGGAAGAATCAGAGTAAGAGAGATGAGAATGAGAGAGAGACGAGAGAGAAAGGATCAGCAAGGAAGAAGAAGAATCTCAACTAACTGCTTCTCTCTTCTGTCAAGTTGTTAGTTATACTAACAACTTCTTAACCAACTTCTCGGTTAATCCTAGCCCTTGCGCCTCATTAATTCTCTTCTAATCTCAGCCTTACACGTGTCCCCTTTAACTCCTTCCTTAACTAACATTCAAATTCAGCTCCTCCTATCGAATCCCGGCAGCAGCTCCTCCATAACAATCCCCACTGCATCAAAACATCCTTGACCTCAAGGATGTGTGTTGAAATCTGAAAATGTTGCCTTTAAGAAATCATACTCCCCCAAGTTGCATCTTCAGGTGACAAGTTAGAACACCCACAGAAGTGCCAATGAAAATGACAGTAATTTAATTAGATCACTTGTCCAAATGAAGCATTTTCAAGCTGGTCAACCAAATGGCAAGTGATCTCAGTGGTCGCCTTTGAGCAATCATGCTTTAACCTTGCAACTTCTTCCTCTAACTTCTCATCCTTTTCTGTAGTCATTTCTAACTCATTATCCCATATCTCAATCTTGTAATCAGAGATTGTTATCTGACTTGCAAGCAGAGGTACTTGCTTTGGTAGTTCCAGGGACATTCTTTTGTTCATTTCCAGGTCATCCCTTTGCATCTTGATCTCACTCTCTACTGAATCAAGCAGCACTTTCACAAAAACTGTTATACCAAGTTCATTACCACCTTGTAGCAGCAAGCCAAATCGAACCAATGCCTTATTAGAAATTCCTTCATTTGGGCAATCTTTGAATGGAAAATTTAAGAGTTGAAACATGAAATCCTTAATGTGTGTCACCTCCATTACCAATGTTACCAATGGAGTAGCTGTCACAAAGTCCTCAAACACAAGAGCTACAAGGTCAAGGAATGTCTTCCAATGCATCCTTTGATTTGTCCTCTTGCCTCCCCTGTTCTTCATTTTCACAACATGAATCTTGAACTCATAGTACAGAACAATCATTGGCCCATAATTCATAGCCCAGGGCTTTAAGCTTCCAATTAGTAGCAATTTATCCACCCAGGCTTCAGCAGACATGGTACAACTCAGAATGAAAGCGATTTGTTTTTAATGATGTTGCTCAAGTAGATGTTTAAACATCAACAGGTGCTTCCAATGCAAGTAATATTTATTGTTGAATCTAAGAACACATGGCCAGCATGTCAGAGTCATATTCTTGTTCACCATAACCTCTTCAACAATCTCATTCACATCTTCAAGATTTAACACTTTAATACCAGTGAGAGATTTGGGAATTGAAGTCACCATACTATTAATGATATCCCATCTGAACAAGAAACTTTCTAACGAACTATCCTTTGAACTAGCAATATCATATATAATGTTTTTCTTGAAGATATCAAGCAGTCCATCACATCGCTTAACTATCCACTCGTTCACAGCCTGATCAGCAAGCTGTGTTTTGGCATAATCCAAAGAATACACCGTTAAATGAAATGAGGCACCAGTTACAATTTCAGCCTCCTTTAGTTGATTAATCTCATCGAACACTATTCCTCCAGGATCATAACTCACAATACTTTGTTTCTTTTCCCTTTAAGACCATGAGGCAATGATGCAACAGTAATCCTATCAAGCATCCTAAAAGTCATGTGACTCACTTGTCTAATCCTTATAAGAGGCATTATCATACTTTTGGAAAATCTAAATGCACATAAAGGAATTTCATGGGACTTAACTTTCTCAGGCATTTTGTCAAGCAGTTTATGAGCTCCATAAGTAGACATCTCACCATCAGGATAATTGGTGAATTTTTTAGCATTTGGAGTATGCTGATTAGCCTCCTGAACCGATATAGAATGGAGTTGGGAAGTAGAAGGTTTAACGACCATTTCGCTCCTTTTACGTACCTTCTCAATAGCCCTTTCCTGAGTTCGTGCCAGCTCAATTGCTTGGTTCAAAGTGGTGGGTTGAAATAACGTGATAGCCACCAGAATCTCGACCTTTAGTCCATTTGTGAAACTTGAAAGGAAATAAGCATTACCGAGTGTAGGATTATGGTTTAGCATCTGCACTCTAAGGTCTTCAAACTGTTCGACGTACTCATCAACGGACCCCTTCTGTGACAACCTGTTAAACTCCTCCTCAAGTCGTGATGCTTTAATCTTTGATTTAATTCCCAACTTTTCTGCCATCGTATCAACCCACAGGCTGCAGTCACGTTGCTCTGATACCAATTGTAGTGAACTAGGGTTTGGAATTATCAATTTGTGAATTTTGACTCAAGAACTCAAGAAATCAATTCGAATTCTATTAACAATCAACGATTACAATGGATTACAACTGAACTGATACAGTGATTATAATGGAATAAAAGAACTGGATAAGGAAGAATCAGAGTAAGAGAGAAGAGAATGAGAGAGAGACGAGAGAGAAAGGATCAGCAAGGAAGAAGAAGAATCTCAACTAACTGCAAGTTGTTATTTATACTAACAACTTCTTAACCAACTTCTCGGTTAATCCTGGCCCTTGCGCCTCATTAATTCTCTTCTAATCTCAGCCTTACACGTGTCCCCTTTAACTCCTTCCTTAACTAACATTCAAATTCAGCTCCTCCTATCGAATCCCGGCAGCAGCTCCTCCATAACACTGTCTTTCCCTTTTTTCTGTTTCTGTTTTATTTAGTTTTTTCTTATATTGAAGTTATGAATCACATGCCTAATCCTATGCTTAATGCGTTCGTTTGTTTGGATTCAGTCACGCCAATTATTCACATACTAGTTTATCACTCTAATATCCTTAGAATTAATCTATCGTCACTGAATCGTTTGGGCTGTTTTAGCGTGAAATTAAGCGTCGAATGTGACATTTGCCTTACTGAATTTGCATTAGTTTAATTGAATCCAAAGTGTCTGCCTGTTTGATTGAGTTTTTGTTTAGAAATTCTGCTACGGTTTGGTGATGTATACATTGGTTATTCTCTCTGTTAATCGCACATCTCTATGCATACCTATGTTCAATTGGATTCCTAAGATTAGGAGTATGTTACTTGGCTTGCTTTCTTCATCTCCTTTCTGTGTGGTTATTACAAATCTTACTGCCTAAGGCCTCTCTTTACATCAAGATCATGTTCACACAGCCCCTTTTTCTGTTAATAAGGATAAGATCCCTTATTTTTAGGTTGATTGATTAGTACACATTTCTCCCCTTGATTTACTGATTTTCAAAAAAAGGGAAAACACTTCTGGACTTTGAAATTCCAACTGATAGTAATTTCTTTGAAGATTGATATGCTATTAATACCCTACTATCGTGGTCTTGATTCTGAACTTTCCTTTTAAAACCTTTTACTGATTTTCTTTTCCTTTTACAAGCGGATTTCTAAATTCAAACAATCTTAGTTACAACTATAAATACCAGCCCCTCCTACAGAGAGCAGACACTTTTTTTTTCACACACACATCTACACTTAGACAAATCTGAAACACACAGAACACCATTCCTTCCTTTGTTATTTCTGGAATCAGAACACACCTATACACTATCTACACAGACCTTAGACACACATACACAGGACCTAGACAGAAGACCACTCTTGTGTTTTCTGGAATACACAACTACATACACACTGAACCAAGCACACATATACACTGATACAGCTCTGAACACCCTTCTTTTCTTCTCTTCTGTGAGAACACAGTATGCTCTTTGGAACTTGGGCATTGGATTCTTTTCATTGTTTGTTAATAAGCTGAAGCAGGCCTTATTTGTTCTTGTTACTGTCTATTATCTTGGCACCTATATTAGCATCTCTGTCTCCGGTCTTCTAAACTCTCCTAAGGTATGTATCAAAACTGAATAAATGATCTATTGCATTGCCTTACCTAGTTGTTTTGCTAGCAGGTCATAAACTGTTTGTGTATGTATCACTATGTAGGCTGTTTAGGGCCACCACCTAACCCTTTTGCAGGTTCTATTAGGATGGCTAATAAGCCATACCATTCTTAAGACAGAATGAATGTCTACAGGTTGTAATCAGCCCTCCCTAGTGGCTAGATTGATGCCCAATTCTGTTAAAAAGGGCACATGATCCAGTATGCCTTGGCTAGCATAATAGTCCATTGAACAGTGCATTCAGGGCACTACTCTTATCTCTCTCTTTATGTTTATACATACACCATCCCGTAGACCCTTTGTGTATTCATTAGGAGTACCCTAGTATGTATATAATGTTGGCATTATGAGGTAATGATGCAGTTAGTACGTAGGACAGGTGCCGCAGGTGTTGAACATTGCTGAGGTTCTTAGAAATTGGCTAACAGGGGGCCACCTCCAACTCTTCTTTTTATTTTCTATGTGTTAGGGCTAAAATCGCAATACATGCTGAAAATTGGTTTATTTATGCAAAATAATTTTCTGGAAATTACATCAGTATGTTAACTGGTTTAAAACTGAAAGTCAATGTCAATTTAGACTATTTATGCAATCTTAGTATGCTGGAAGTAAATTATATCACAGAAATGGCCAAACGTGCGACTGACATTGAAAACAGGGTTATTTCTGCAATTATTATACTTTGAAATGTAACAATGTGTTTCGTTCTCTTTAAAGTGGCTAAAGTTGCAAGTATATTTAAGAGGTGGCCTATTTCTACAAATCCAAAACTTTTTAAAACGTAACTGTGTATTTTTAAAAGTGGCTAATTCTACAATCTATGCTAGGAGTTGGCTTATTCATGCAAACTGAGCGTGCTGAAGATTTAACGTTGCCTGTGGGCTTTTGAGTCTTTATCACTTACTTATTTAACTTGGAGGTCCACTCTTCTTTTAAGCTTTTAACATTGTCTTGCTTACATAATATTATTTGCCTATGTGTTAACATGACCGTATTATTATTTGACGCTTAGTGGCCTAGACTTGGGGCACCAATTAAATATAGGGGTATAGATATTTTACATTTTTAGTTGTCTCAATAGCCTCCGAGACCTTAAGTGGGACGCTAGTGAGACTTTAGGACGTTTTAAAATGTTAGCTAAGCGCATTAGTTAAAAAACTTAAAGAGGGTATGGGGGTTAAGGATAATTTAAGCCCCTCGGATATAATGGAAACTACCCGAGCTATACTTGATAGTGGATTCTGAAACTATCGTCCCTTACGAAAGCCGGGTTCTGATCCGAATAAGATAATAAAACCTAGGGTTATTCAAACGTTTAATTAGTTATTTATTTATCATTTTATGGCTATTTGTACAATATGATTATTGTTTCAAATTGTTTATGCAAATACACTAAATTGCCTATTTTACTTACTTTGCACCTCATATCCCCTTTTATTCATTTTATTTAGCTTTTATCCTTTTTTTTTTATAAGCAATATGTTAAACCCAATATAGAAATCAGCCGGGAACCATGTTTAGTGGAACCTAGGAGGTGCCTAACCCCTTCCTTCTAGGTTATTTCGAACACTTACCCGAATCTCTGACTCGTAGACCATCCCTTAGTTAATTTTTTAATGAAAAATTAATAGGTGACCTAATACACCTTAGAAACTATATTAGGTGGCGACTCCAAAACTCCGACTCCAAAACTCTAACTCCAAACGAGTTCACCCAGTCAAATCCGAAACCCGACTCGCCTCGAGTTGAGTCCAAAATCGGGTATGATAGAATGGCGACTCTGCTGGGGATTAAATGTTCTTACCATTACGATTTTTATATTGGGTTTATTATTGCTTTTATTATTTTGTATTCAATACTAACTTTTTCTCTTTGCAGGTGGGTAGCCTTTTATATTTTGCAATTTTTGATAATATGATATTTAGTATATTGTTGAATTATTTGCTGCATTTCGTTGAATTATTTGTTGCATTTCGTTCATACTCCTCCACTTCTGGAAAATTGACACTTGCACACACACAAACGACTACCTGGATCTCACGGTCGTTTCACTCACAAAAAACCCTTTAGGAGGAACGGTTAGAATCTAGTTGGTCCGTGGTACAACCAACAATTCTAAAAGTTCCCACCCCTTGGTTGTCCGCCTGGGGGAACCCTGTCCTTGTCTAGATTACCAAATTCTTAGTTGTACTCTGTTTAGAAATCATGCATCATGTCATATTTCGACTTCAGCTCGTGTCTAAGTCTACTAGTCCACCATATTTGAACAATCCAACGGGTTTTCAACCCTAAGGGACATTTAAATGTGTTGCGTGCGCATCTATTTAAAGTAGAACGTGTGTAATGTAGACCGTTTGTTCTCAAAAGTGTGGATCATCCAACTATTTATTTTGTTGGAGGATGTCACAAGTCGAAGATTTGGAAGATCAAATAAAATAGACTTTAAATTGATTCTTCTAATTTTGTGTAACAAAATCAAGTATTTATTTCTATAAACGGAAATTGTTATAGAAATCATTTATTTACATATGGAATTTTTATTATCATTTCTACATTCATACAAAACCAATTATTTTATAAAATTATTTTTTGGGTTATGAACGAAAATTATTTTTTCTATTTTTATGAAAACCAAATCATAGACTTTAAATTAATGTCTTCTACTTTTAATGTAGCAAGATCAATTATTATTCCTATTTACCTAAAAAATGTTATTCTGCATTTATACAACAAAATTATTTTTCTGTTAATTTTGGGTTATGAGAGCAAATAGAATGACGCACGATACATGTTCAATTTTAAATATCATACTTAAACTTAGGAAGACTTAACATCCTTGGCATGTTAAGGTCCATTAGCCAACTTCGTCCAAATGACGCCTATCATGCATCTTATATGTGTTGGTCTTGTTAGGTCTACCTCCGATACAAGAGAGGTCCCTTGCATTATAAGGAGTGATATGTTTTGCATTTGGTAATTATTACCTCGACGCTAATTTATTGATTTCATGTTCCAAGTTTTACTCCCACTCCTGAGGTTGACTTGTGCATTCTGGCCGAGCATCAGTACCGGACGAGAGTCAAGGGACCAGTTACAACTCCTCCCCCCTCACAAACTAGAAGGAGAGGAAAGCGAAACATCATGACTGAGTTGAATAATGCTGCTCTTAGTGACGATAATATTGGGAATAATGGGACACCCCGCAAACTTGCTTTGGTTGGGTATGATGAACATGTTGCTACTTTAGAGCGAAGAATTAAAGAACTTGAAGAGAAACTGACAATGGCCAGTTTACCCATTGTTAACTCCGCCCATTCAGGAGAGCCTGTCGATCCAAGTGGGTCAGGCCGCCCTAACGGAAAGGACCCTATACATCCAACTGATCCACCCGTTGTTTATCAAACAGTACCACCAGCCACATACGAAACAGTACCACCTGCTACCTACCAAAGCGTACCAACCGCCACATATCAAGCACAGCCTCCCTATCCAGCACCACCAGCTACTTATCAAGCACCACCTCCTGCATACCTTACTTACCCAAACATAAGCCTATCTCACACCAACACCGCATATCCACAGCCTTACAATCCCATGTTCACTGCTGAAACCAAACAACTTACTTCACCCGTCAAAGACCATGAAAACTATGAATGGGCGGAGGATGAAGCCAATGACGATGGCACAAAAGAGAAAGTTCGTAAGCTGGAAGCAGCCTTTAAGAAGTTTGAGTTAGGCACAACTACTAAAGGTTTAGCTTATGAAGACTTGTGCATCTATCCTACTTTGAAATTTCCATACGGATACAAGATACCAAAATTCGACCTGTTCAATGGCACTGGAGACCCTATGGCACATCTGAGAACATATTGTGACAAGTTGATTGGAGCAGAGGAAGACGAGAAAGTACGAGTAAAGCTATTCAGCCGAAGCTTGACCGGAGAGGCTTTGAGTTGGTTCTCTAAGCAGAAGCCTGGCACATGGCTCGGTTGGGAAGATATGGCAGCAGATTTCGTAGAACGATTTGGGTACAACACTAAAATGGCACCAGATCGTTTCTACTTGGAAAAGTTGAAAAAGAAACCCACAGAGACGTTTAGAGAATATGCTACGAAGTGGAGAGCAGAAGCTGCCAAGGTGCAACCCGCTATGGATGAAAGGGAAATAGTGAATATATTCATCCGCATTCAAGAGGACGTCTATTACGATAAGCTGCTGCATATGAAAAATCAGAAGTTTGCTGATGTAGTGTTGATGGGAGATAACGTGGAAGAAGGGCTGAAAAGTGGAAAGATTATTAGCCTAGCTGCACTACAGGCTACTAATAAGGCTCTCCAGTTAGGAAATGCGAGTCTCACCAAAAAGAAGAAAGATGAAGTCTCTTTTGCTGCAACCATTCAAGACCCTGCTTTCAACCACTATTATCAAACACCGCCACCATTCTATCCATACCCTCACGTACCACCTGAATATCCCGTTTACAACACTCAGCCCACTCGGCCTATATTCCACACTCCAGCACCAAATCGTCCACCATACCAGCAAAATACTCAACCCAACTACCGAAATGCGCCATCATACTCTCCTAGGCCTCGCCCTGAGGAAAACCAAAGACCCAAAAGGAACTACACTCCACTAGCCGAATCTCGCACTCAATTGTTCGAAAGATTGAAAGCTGCCGGGCTTATCGTCCCGATACCTCAAAAGATGCCAGACAACCCTTCACCTAACTTTGATTATAGTAAAAGGTGTGCATATCACTCGGGTGGACCGGGGCATGAGACGGAGAAGTGTTTTGCACTACGAGATAAGATTCAAGACCTAATAGATGAAAAGGTCATTCATTTGAAGGCGCCAAATGTGAAAAATAACCCACTACCCAATCATGAGGATGAGAAGGTGAATATGATCGACTTCAGCAAAGAATACAATCTGGAAGGCACGATTATAAAAGCAAAAATAGTGTTTGATGAACACAAGTTTGGCATGGGGTATGTCTTGGTTTGCAAAGGAAAAAGTATTACAAAAGATACAAGAGGTTATCATTCACTAGAGCAGTTTGTTCCAACTCTGAAACAAGCATCCATCTTTTCAAGCTACATGAAAACTCTAAAGGGAGAAGGACTTGCCGAAGGTGTTCACGGTATAGAAGTTGAGCTGACCGGTCTAAAGGAGCTATTCATGGAAAAATATGATGCAGTTCCTGAAAAACATACTGAAGCCCTGAACATCTAGAAAGCTGAAGCTGAACAACTGAATCTACAGCACATTCCGAGCATGCCGATAACCTTAGTGGAGCTGGGGCATTAGTTATTTTCTTAAATAAAACACGACTCCGAGTCGTTAGCTTTTGTTTTCTTTGTTGTTCAACTTTGTTGCATCGTTGTTTCCTTTCGAAGACTTTTTCTCAAGTCCAATAATAAAATCATTTTTATTTTTATTTTAAGTATGCATCATTCACTATCTGCAAAATTATTTTAATTCCATTTCATAGTTAATCGTGGAAATCTTATAGCAGACAACTGAGACAAGAACATATTGAGGAAGATGACTTACAATCCAAGGTGAAACAATAGAAATACATATAAGAAGCAGAATTAGACAATCCTGAATGGATCAAAAGCATGCTCGAGCAAGTGACGCTCGTGGATAGCAAAGTATGAGCACAACAAGCAATAGAATGACAAAGGCATTTAACGAGTAATTTAGCAAGGCCCTGAAGTAGAATTCTCTAAATTGAGATATTACAAATCGACCAACATTCATCTTTATTAGATTTGAACTACGTAGCGACTTGATTCCCAAAAGGGGATACGTAGGCAGCCTACTTAAGGCACGATCACATCATAAGAAAATTTTATTAGACACGGGGCCAGAATTTTTGAGGGACCTCAAAAATTCAAGGAAAATACAAGCAACACACTGGGGCAGAAATTCAAAACGGATGATCTTGGAGCAGTAGATGGATTTAGAGGAGATTATGTCCAGACAACACGTCGCAGTCTATGATTCAATGGAATAAATTCGCATTACTCTTTAAACATTACTTTTCTCAAAACACGTGCATATTCTCTTTTGTTCTCCCTTTTTGCCTACGGCTCGACTAAGGGTTGACGCTCGAAAAGAGAGATATTACAAAGGAAACAATTATACAAAATGCAGCAGCAGAGTGCAGTACAACGAATGCAAGTCAGCCTCCCCCCCAAAATACTTACAAATTTTCTTCTCTTATGTGAGAACACAGTATGCTCTTTGGAACTTGGGCATTGGATTCTTTTCTTTGTTTGTTAATAAGCTGAAGCAGGCCTTGTTTGTTCTTTTTACTGTCTATTATCTTGGCACCTATATTAGTATCTATGTCTCTGGTCTTCTAAATTCTCCTAAGGTATGTATCAAAACTGAATAAATGATCTATTGCACTGCCTTGCCTAGTTGTTTTGCTAGCAGGTCATAAACTGTTTGTGTATGTATCACTATGTAGGCTGTTTAGGGCCACCACCTAACCCTTTTGCAGGTTCTATTAGGATGGCTAACAAGCCATACCATTCTTAAGACAGAATGAATCTCTACAGGTTGTAATCAGCCCTCCCTAGTGGCTAGATTGATGCCCAATTCGGTTAAAAAGCGCACATGATCCAGCATGCCTTGGCTAGCATAATGGTCCATTGAATAGTGCATTCAGGGCACTATTCTTATCTCTCTCTTTATGTTTATACATATACCATCCCGTAGACCCTTGGTGTATTCATTAGGAGTACCTTGGTATGTATATAATGTTGGCATTATGAGGTAATGATGCAGTTAGTACGTAGGACAGGTGCCGCAGGTGTTGAACATTGCTAAGGTTCTTAGAAATTGGCTAACAGGGGCCACCTCCAACTCTTCTTTTTATTTTCTATGTGTTAGGGCTAAAATCGCAATACATGCTGAAAATTGGTTTATTTATGCAAAATGATTTTCTAGAAATCACATCAGTATGTTAACTGGTTTAAAATTGAAAGTCAATGTCAATTTAGACTATTTATGCAATCTTAGTATGCTGGAAGTAAATTATATCAGAGAAATGGCCAAACGTGCGACTGACATTGAAAACAGGGTTATTTCTGCAATTATTATACTTTGAAATGTAACAATGTGTTTCGTTCTCTTTAAAGTGGCTAGAGCTGCAAGTTTATTTAAGAGGTGGCCTATTTCTGTAAATCCAAAACTTTTTAAAACGTAACTGTGTATTTTTAAAAGTGGCTAATTCCACAATCCATGCTAGGAGTTGTCTTATTCATGCAAACTGATCGTGCTGAAGATTTAACGTGGCCTGTGGGCTTTTGAGTCTTTATCACTTACTTATTTAACTTGGACGCCCACTCTTCTTTTAAGCTTTTAACATTTTCTTGCTTACATAATATTATTTGCCTATGTATTAACATGACCGTATTATTATTTGACGCTTAGTGGCCTAGACTTGGGGCACCAATTAAATATAGGGGTCTAGACATTTTACATTTTTAGTTGTCTCAATAGTCTCCGAGACCTTAAGTGGGACGCTAGTGAGACTTTAGGACGTTTTAAAATGTTAGCTAAGCGCTTTAGTTAAAAAACATAAAGAGGGTATGGAGGTTAAGGGTAATTTAAGCCCCCCGGATATGATGGAAACTACCCGAGCTATACTTGATAGTGGATTCTGAAGCTATCGTCCCTTACGAAAGCCGGGTTCTAATCCGAATAAGATAATAAAACCTAGGGTTATTCAAACGTTTAATTAGTTATTTATTTATCATTTTATGGCTATTTGTACAATATGATTATTGTTTCAAATTGTTTATGCAAATACACTCTTATATCCCCTTTTATTCATTTTATTTAGCTTTTATCCTTTTTTTTCTATAAGCAATATGTTAAACCCAATATAGAAATCGGCCGGGAACCATGTTTAGTGGAACCTAGGAGGTGCCTAACCCCTTCCTTCTAGGTTATTTCGAACACTTACCCGAATCTCTGACTCGTAGACCATCCCTTAGTTAATTCTATAATGAGAAATTAATAGGTGACCTAATACACCTTAGAAACTATATTAGGTGGCGACTCCAAAACTCTAACTCCAAACGAGTTCACCCAGTCAAATCTGAAACCCGACTCGCCTCGAGTGGAGTCCAAAATCGGGTATGACAGATGCTTGATTACTTTTCCAGCACAACAGTAATCACACGATCCGAAAGAGACTCATTTTCATCTTAGTGGGCTTTAGAGAAGTTTACTTATACACTCTTTTAAGGGCACTTAGACAAGCGGGGAGAAAACAAATTGTACCCCAAATTGCAGACATTAGAAGTTTCAAAGCTGATATTTTTAGAGGAGTGATACCATTCATAGATAAGATATTAGAACTTTGGAAAGCAAGGCATCGAATGGAGATCGAGACTATTGGACGAGACAGGTTTGATGCAGGCTATGATGAAGACTACCAGACTGGCTCAGGAAAGACATAGCAAAGGCAGTTCAACCAAGAGCAACAAGAAAAAGGAAAGAAATGCTGATGAATTAGAATCTGAGTGCAAGAGGCTACACAAACAACTGGCAAAGGCACGAGAGAAAATAGTGAAAAAGCAAAGTTTGGTCGAAGCAAAGAACAAGGAAAAAGACAAATGGCGCAATAAGGCAGAACTCTTGACAAAACGCATAGAGTCTATCAGTATATGGGCCTATGAAGGAATGGACTCCGTGGCTGACAAAGGAATATAGGAGAAAGGAAGAAAGGCTTGGGAAATGTTGAAAAACTTCACATTCGACATATCCCGGCTCTTAACTGACACAGACAATATCATCTTCCAAGGAGACTCGTCAGGGGCAAGTTCGTCTAACAAAGATTCGTCTGAAGAGGAAGAAAATGAAGCTTCTGAGGATGGATCAACATGAAGAATGCTCGCTCAGGCCATGATCTGATTTTCTAGCAATGTTTAGTCTTTTCCTTCTCTTATGCTGTATCAATATCAACCATTGTAATAATGACCAATGTTCGATAAATGCAATATTCTCTTTTAGACTCCGCATTTTGTAGCAAATGAAAAGATACATGTGGCACAAGACACTTTCCAAATCAGCATGCATAAAGCGGTCATAGGATACATTTTTATTTGCTAGGTGTGCATTACGTGAATTTGCTTGATTGCTCTAGGTCTCTTTCTACCTAAGTCAATCCCTTCCCAAATCCAATCTCCTACCAAGGCACCTCATCTCCCTACTCTACGTCCAAATCCTGATATCATAAATCTTTCGCATGTATTGATTATCCAAAAGGTTGGCTTAAGTTGAATAATAAGGCAGAAGATTTGGCTAAGTAAAGTGCACTTATCAGGGATTTTTCAAAACAAGAAGAGTTTGTAATAACAGGCACTATACACACAAAGCAGAAAATTGATAGGGCAAGAGATTCGTTGGTCAAACTCAAAGGCACACATGACTTACCGAAATACTTCGTTTTAACACAATGTCTGAGGATCATTTTGTCAGTCTAGTCCATATTGTAATACGTTTAAGGCAATCCAAAATATTTCCAAACATGCACCTATTCATGGCCAAAAATGCGTTCAAAGGGTTATCATAAGGCAATAAGGAACTGAGAAATGATCGGAGCCTGTTTGATGATACAAAGGTTTATGCATAACAAACGAAAATTAGCAGGCTGATTCAATTTGGAAAAGAATGCAAAGGCGCAGTGACGAAAATTCCATTATATTACGGAGCTAGAAACTCTTGTTGAGTATTGGAAGCGTGTCCCTACCAACTAGCAAGTATGGGACGAGATGATGAACTCAAGTTGAAGCTATTTGAGACACTTACAAGACCATGAATTAGTTTGATACAAAAACATGGGCAGACAAATTTCTTGGAGCGATTTCGGTAAAAAGCTTTATTTGAATAAATTTTCATGACAACAACTACATTGAGGAAGGAATACAATATGGTCAACCTCTAAAACGATCTTGACTGAAGAAGCAATTTAAGAATATACATGATACACCGGGATCGGTCTCTTGGCAATGAAATCTACCTAACAAGCAAAAGTTGAGACAATGAATTGCAGCGGTTGATTGACAAGTATGAGAGACATTGAATATCTCTCTCAAAGACACCCGGGCATCATGACACAAAAATTTGCAAGAAAGGATGACAAATGCACTAAGGTCTTGGTGTTCGACAAAAGCCAACCCCCTTTTCAGTCATATATATACCCTATCTTTATCAACTTGTGATTGAGATCTAACTAGACCCATCTTCTGCTAAAGCAAGCATCAGTCATTTAACAAAAAGCCTTGTCTTGACTGCTACATAAAGCACTCAAGCAATCTTTCAGAATCTCTATACAATTTGTCATAATCTCCAAATTCAAGTGCTAATCGATCATCTGCGGTCTAGACATACTCTTAAGCTTTATGTGTCGTTCTTGCTTCAAATCTTTGCTAATGTGCTAACGCAGTTTTGTGCAGTTACGGTTGCTTTGCATTCAAACACTGAAATTGGTCAAGAATCTGCATTTCGAAAAAGCCGAAATGGCAAGCCGAGCTGAAAACATTTTCTTCTAGAACAAAGTCTTTTGAACCACCAGCACCCACACATGAGCCACGAGAAAGAAATCCAATCACTATACAACCGAAACTGACAAAACTCACAACCCCACACTGCACCCAACTTACGCAATAAACAATCTCCCCTATGTCAAGACTTTCAAAGGCTCAACACAATCAAGGACAAACAAAAGACAAATCCTCATGCCTTTACTCTTTTAGCTCAATCAAGAGATATTGCACCCAACAAACGAACTACTCCTTAGATACTCATTCTGAAATTCAACCCAACAAAGATCTTCACCCATCACTCAAACATTCAATACCATGACACCGCAAAACACCCAGCACCGAAATACAAAATTCAGAGTCTGATGGACCAAGGCAAAACAATGATACAACAAGAACCGACAAATGGAAACTGCAACTCCTTAACCACAAATACATTTTATATACACATCTATCCATCAAAGTTAGCTCCATGACTTTTTGAAAAGAAAAGCACGAAAAATGAAGACACCCCGTCATAACCCAAAACAAATACAATTTAGGACAACCTCCAAATCCTGCAAAATCTAAACATCCAACCTCAGTCCGAGGATGCAAGTATCCACACAATCAGAGTCATCGAGATACCTAATCATCACACTAAAGAACGAATGCAGATTCAAGCTAATACATTAGTGTTTAGTACAATGCAACCACTTTGTTTCGACTAACGAATCTTTCTTTGACAGCAGATCTTTCAACACAAACACAAGATTCGCAGGCAGTCACAACGGACATGATAGCACGACCAGCCTCGTCAGGCTTAGAATATGACGATCAGCCTCGTCAGGCTTAAAATATTACGACTAGCCACGTCAGGCTTATAATATGACGATCAGCCACGTCAGGCTTAAAATATGACGACTAGCCTCGTCAGGCTTAAAATATGACGACTAGCCACGTCAGGCTTATAATATGACGATTAGCCTCGTCAGGCTTAAAATATGATGATTAGCCCCGTCAGGCTTATAATATGATGGCTAGCCCTTTCAGGCTTAGAATATGACAATTAGGCCTGTCCGTCTTAGAATTGGACATACTTATTCTTTCTGTTTTTGAGGCACTACTATAATCAGCCCCATCCGGCTTAAAATAGGACAAACTCACATATGTTGTTTTGCAGGCACCACTACAATAGGCTCGTCCGCCTTGGAATTGAAAATACACACATATTTTATGTTTGTTTTGCAGGCACTACTATAATATGATGGTCTGTCATAGACAATAAACTGGGGCAGAATTTTTGAGGATCCCCTCAAAAATTCCAAAAGACGCAAAATTGACACTGAGGCAGAAATTTTTGAGGGGACATCAAAAATTTCAAGAAAAGTCCTTATAAGAGCAACATGATAGCCTCCTTAGTACATCGCATGACATAACAATAGCATTCTACTTGTTGCACTTTACTTTACTTTCGATGTATCGACTGAGGGTACACAACCCGATGTCGATCTTGTCATTTAAATTAGCAGAGGGTACACAGCCCGATGCGTCAACTGAGTGTACACAGCCCGATGTCGATCTTGTCATTTAAATTAGCAGAGGGTACACAGCCCGATGCGTCGACTGAGGGTACACAGCCCGATGTCGATCTTGTCATTTAAATTAGCGGAGGGTACACAACCCGATGCGTCG
This sequence comes from Petunia x hybrida, assembly GCA_037355625.1. Classification (NCBI taxonomy): domain Eukaryota; kingdom Viridiplantae; phylum Streptophyta; class Magnoliopsida; order Solanales; family Solanaceae; genus Petunia; species Petunia x hybrida. The sequence goes on from JBBBVM010001123.1 coordinate 27,292, forward strand.
ACTGAGGGTACACAACCCGATGTCAATCTTGTCATTTAAATTAGCAGAGGGTACACAGCCCGATGCGGCGACTGAGGTACACAGCCCGATGTCGATTTTGTCATTTTAATTTTGCAGAGGGTATACAGCCCGATGCGTCGACTGAGGGTACACAGCCTGAGGTCGATTTTGGCATTTTAATTTTGTAGAGGGTACACAGCCCGATGCGTCGACTGACGGTACACAGCCCGACGTCGATTCTGGCATTTTAATTTTTTTGCGGAGGGTACACAGCCCAATGCACCGACTAAGGGTACACAGTCCGATGTCGAATTTAGCACTTAGCACAGCTGAGGGTATACAACCCGATGCAAAGTTTGACATTGTAACAGGTAGACAGCCCGGCGAAAGGATAACACGACAAGGGGCAGACAGCCCGGAGAAAGGATAGCATGACAAAGGGTGCGCAACCAAAACGAAAGAATGATAGGCAACCCTGCATGAAAAAATACACAGCTCAATACAAAAGGAGTATACAGCCCGACATGACAAGCACACATTTAAATGACGGAAAGCAATAGACATACACTCCGGCGTCGCACTGGCAAGATGATCCAACAACAGCCCGGCACGACAAAGCAATTACCTCTTGACGAGAAGCACTTAGTAAATGGACATTCCCCAGAGGAGAGGCACACATTCCCTAACACTGAGCACTTGAAAGCAGACCAGACAAATGAGAGTTCAACTCTACAGGGGAGTTTACGTTATCATTATCTTTGGTTGCACTTATCCACTTTTGTTGCAGGAAGCTCCCCGATCTCTCGACAAACCATTGAGCCAATTCCTATACTTTCATACTTGTCCCCGAAAGTCACTACCACACACGAAATTGTGCAATCGCAAAACCTCAAATACATACTATGCACCATTCTGGAACACCATTCAAGAAGCTTAGTCCTACAGACAATGCTTTTGCTACATCCGCAAACTATCTATTTTGCTGAGTTCAAAGACGCTCAAATCTAAATTCCCACGCTCACACCAGTAATCTATCTTTTCTTTTGTTCCTGATTGGATGAAAATTTGTATCCCTTCCTATTCAAGCTTATCTATGCCAATCGTGTGTGTTTTCATACCTAATTGCGCCAATCTATTTGAATCATGCATACTTGTTGTGCTTTACTCCTCAGTATTCCCCAGTTTAGTCAAGACAATATTGAAGGCAAGATGACTCGATTATCGAGATGAAGTAGAAACTATGTACATGTAAACTCCTCTTTATGGGTGTGACGTGCACCACATCTTCATAACTAGGATGATTACAAGCCTCTTTTCCCATGCCCGGTCTATCGATGTTACTCGTCTTCGACAAAGCCTCTGTTATATCCAACAATCATATCTCAGCAAATTTCAAAGTACATTCAAATCTAAACTTTACGTGCTTGGACAAGTTTATTCTTTACATCCAAAATCGTGCGCCATAAACATCTCACACAGGCAACATGCAATTCTAGAACTACACACGACCTGATTCTCGTGAATCCGAGATATATAGGCAACTCAGAGACCGGAGTTCGGCCGAAATACCCCAAAACTCTCATTTTCCCTTTCAGCATTTTTCATGCCCGTCGTGATAAAATTGGCTACTCCATCAACTATCTTTGCCCAAAGATTCTTTCATCATCCCCGGGCAAAGAGGGGAACCTGTTGACACCCAATTTTGTCCATCCTTTTCATATAATTGATCGTAATTTAACTTAAAGGAGCAGTTTAACTGTTTGAGTGAAATTTGCATTAGAAGGCGTGCATTTACGTGTGTTACCCCCTATTTATATATTATATATTTTAATTGTGATTATATTATGACATTTACATCATTTAGGCTATTTGTGAACTGTGGCTATTTGTGTAATTTATCGCATAAATAGAGTTTTATAATTATGTGTGACTATTTATACATATTTAACTTAAGTTGACCCCAATTGTCTTATGTATGCATGTGTCTCTTCTTTTGTATATAATTTACGTATATTTTATTATAATTTTTTATCTTGCGCCTTTAAATTAAATAGCGGCCTAATTAAAATGTCCGGTCAAAATTGCAAACTGCTCATATTCATTTCATAATATTGACATATTAATTTGAATTCAATGTTTTCTTTGCACTTTGGACAAAGGTTCGACCGGATACATTCAATTGGTACCATAAGCTTTTTCTTTCTTCCGATACATTTTAAATGAATTGATTCTCCAATCTCTACCAAAATTTGGTATATCATTCATTCATTTTATTTATTTATTTATTCATTTTCCTTCTATTTATCAAATTACGTTTACTTCTATTCCCAATATTTCTTAATTACACCATATACCTCCTTTTCTCCTATTTTGAATAAAAATTCCAAAATCAATTTCCTCTCTCAGTTTCCCTACATCAGATCCCCAATCCTGCTAATCTCTCCCATATCCCCCTCAATCCCATAAAATTAGATACTCCCTTAATCACCCTTCAATTTCTCCAATCCCCCAACGGTACTCTCCTCTCCATTTTGGCATATATACCATCTTTACCCATTTCTCTCACAGATTATTACAGTTCAAAATACATACACCAATTCTCCCTTCTCCAACATATCGACAGAACACATTCACACACACGCTAAGGGGGTGGGGGCAATACAGATCGAACCAGTAGGGGAGAAACGGGGAAGGGTGAGATTGAAAAAGGGAAATCGAAACAGGGGATAACGGGGCAGGGGAATGACATCAGTAGCAGCGGGAGATATACACCAACAGTACACCACCGGAGGGGAAGCAGAAAAAACCACCACCACTGGAAAAACCCATCGTCGATGGTCCTTCTCCCCTCTGCTTTTTGCGATCTGACACTGCTACGGAATTAATCGGAAGGGGTCGGGGTTGTAGCTATCCCGCCAGAAACAGGCTGGAAGTCACTCCCCCGTTCTTATTTTGCACCGCTGCTTTGATTTGTCGTAATTCACACCGGAGACACCATCTGGGCAGATGATTGCGGCTCGTGTCTGGATTTTTGATTCGCTGCTATTATTTCATATCTTGCCTCGTAGATCTGTTATGATTCTAGACGTTGCTTTGAGTTTGAATTGCCTTCCTTCAGTCGCTTTGGAATCGTTTATTGCGTTACTGTTGTTATGAAATTTCCAAAAATAGAGCTTGGTGATGAAGTCGTTAAAAAGGGATAATTTTGGCCTTATTAGTTACGGATGACTGACTTCAGACAGATGTTGCGCTGATTTTTCTACAGATACTGCATCATATGGTTTTTTTTAAAGCAGATACTATACTGTACCCAGTTGCAAAGGCCAATGAAAAAATATATACATATATATTGAGGCCCACGGACTAGCTTGAACATGATACTAAACTTAGGCCAATGATATTTGGAGGCCAAATCAGTCCCGTCCCGTATTTATCATCCCTATACGTGTCCCGAAAAACAAACAAACAAGGCGATGACGATAACATTTATATATACAATGTTGAAAAAACGAATGGGATAGGCAACATGACTCACACTTGGCATGGCAACACGACTGGCCGGCGTGTTTGCAACCGTGACGTTATCCTTAGCCTCCCATCACCCGAATCTGAGCCTAAATTTTCAAAAGTCCCTTTTTCCTTTTGCTTTACTTCATTAGTTATAATACTAACTTCATTTTTATGCTTTTTGCGACGTACATTTGGAGGAAGTCTATTACAGTACGACGCATTTGGAGTGGACAATACTTTATCTCATTTTATTTTATTTGCACTAACTATTCGCTTTCTTTTTCAAGGAACATTCGAGATGAAATTTGTGAAGGAAGAAGACATTAGAAAAGACGAATATTTATACTTTTATGCAAATTATTTATATTATAGAATATTAGTGAAATTACTTGTTTGCTTTACTTTAATTTCTTATTCGAATCCCATTCTTATTCGAATCCCAATTATTTAGTCCGGCCGGGAACCACACTTGGTGGAATCTGAGAGGTTCCTAACACCTTCCTCTTGGATTAATTTGAACCCTTACTCAGAATTTTCGGTTCGTAGATCAAATTTCGGAGTTAATATTAAAATTGGCTAGAAACAAAGTAGGTGCCTTAATACACCTAGTTAAAAAATATGTTAGGTGGTGACTCCAAGTCTTTACCCGTGAGTTCCAATAAGTCGAGCCTTTTTCGAACTCTAACCGGTTCGGGGAAAAATGGGTGTCGACACATATCGCTGCGTACTATACGGCTGTGAGGAGTAACGAGATTACTGAAGAAGTAATCCAGTCAGCTCTAGTGAAGAGGTTTTGCTCAAGTCTGAACAAATGAGCCTTTGCTTGGTACATTCAGCTACCAATGGGTTCGATCGAATCATTCACTCAGATGTAGGATTTATTCAAGAAAGCACATTCCGGTGCCCGCAAGTGGGAGAAGCGCATGGAGGATATCTTTGAGATCCGTCAGCGAGACAACGAGCCGCTCAAAGATTATCACGACATGTTCCAGAGAGAACGCATGGAGCTCCCTCCAGTTCCCGACAATATTGCTGTTGTAGCCTTTGGAAAAAGTTTGAATTCAAAGGGATCCCTAGTCACCGAAGAGCTACAGTGGAGTCTGACTCAACGCCCTGTGTCAACGCGGAATGCCCTGCACCAAAGGTACGCCGAGAAAATTTACCTAGAGCCCAGGGAGTCTTCTGCTCCCGAGGAAGTCCGACCGGCTATCGAAGACGTCATCCACCAAGGACAGAAATCGAGATACGTTGAGGAACCTCGAATGGGGGACAAAGGTAAGCGAAACAAGAAAAATAGCAGGGACAATTTTCCGAAGCGGCAAGACGGTCAGGGAACGTCAGGGTTATTATCCAAGGGATTGCTCAGCGTAGAGTGGGTTCCTACTGATTCGAAGAATTGAGTCTGCGAGTCAACACCGTAGAATTCACAAGAAATCACATGAATATTACAAAATCTGTTGGCTATGCAACCTGAGAGCAGAGCCTGGCAGGAGGAACAAAGAACTTTACTGCCATTTTTATAGGGTGCACGGGCATGACACGTCCGAGTGTATAGCGTTGATTGTAGAGTTCACGAGTTTGTTGAATAACGGATACCTCAAGGACCTACTCACTGACAAGGGAAAGTAGACCTTTACCAGAAGTGAGAACCAGGATGCACCATCAAGTCTGCCCGATCCTAAGAGGTCCATCAATGTGATAATCAGGGGACCAACATTGCTCAGAGGGTCAGAGGATATCTCGGCAGCACCCAACCAGGGTCACACCCGAGATCAAATAACTCTATTCAGTGAAGAGGACAACATCATCTGCAACACCCTGCACCATGACGCCCAGGTCATAACACTTAGGATGGAAGACATAGACGTGAAACGTGTATTGGTCGACGTCGGTAGTGCCGTAAACCTCATCAGATGGGATGCACTGAAGGCAATGAGTGTTGAGGGTCGAATTATGCCGAGCATTTACACGCTCATAGGCTTCAATAATTCTTGCGAGAAAGCTATAGGCGAAGTTAACTTAATCACCCGCTTGCCGGGGTTATATTATGTTTCATCCTTTCAGGTAATCAAGGGAGGGGTTCCCTACAATGCGATCGTTGGGCAACCGTGAATTCATCAAGCTAAAGCAGTACCGTCCACCTGGCATCAGAAACTGAAGTATCCTACTCAATAGGGGATAAGAGAAGTGAATGGTGATCAGGAAGCAGCAAGAGAATGCTATATGGCTGCAATCCTTGGAGCAGCTGTCCCCGAGCAAGTGCTCGAGATGAATATTCCAGGAGACCCCGAAGACCTCGAAGCTGCAATCAACCAAGACTGCGATTTAGGAGGTATAGTTGATTTACATCTTTCGGGGGGAGAAGGAGTAGGGATAATTGGAAGTACTTTTCTTTTCAGAATTTACTTAGCACATTAGTCTTGCTCTTATATTACAGTATTTTCATACTTTTTTTTGGACATGTTACGGGTCTTCACCCACAACATCCTAGGCTCCGCGGCTTCACTAATAAAACTACTATCTTACTTAGTCAGTTTTACTCATTTATTTAGATCCATCTACGATCCAACTATTGATAGCGCCGACCGGATACAAGTTGAAGTAATACACCTACTTTCCATGACAAAAGTAGGGTACACTACTCGTTTAGAGCTAGACCACGTCTAACTCAGCCACCAGTCATTAATGGAGGGTTGAACTCGCTAAATCAACAATTGCACCTACACGCCGATGGGGACGCCTATCCGCGTAGTGGCAGAAAGTCTTAATACTCGAGTAACTAAGCGAAGATATTTTGTCTCAAAATGCAAAAAGATCGTTTCCACACGGGCTAAAGTCGTCCCATTATGGGCGCAAACAGCCATCTACAATGGATGCAACCTAGCCGCCGTCTATCGGTACACAACAGACATAATTGCTCAAGGCAGGCACACTGACACACGTTCTTAAATAACTAGAACAGTAAGGACGACCGAAAACCATCTAATTCTTAGGTGCAAACGCTCACAGAGGCATAACTTAGCATTACTTATTGTTTACGTCAAAAATTTAAAAACATTAGGCACAAGTGATTTAAGTTAATACGCAACAAAATGGGCCCAATATTTACATTAAACATCTGCATACGCGGATAAATGTTCAATCACTAGATGCGTTAAAAAAAGCATCAAACGGGAGGGGGGGATTTTCATTCCTCTTGTCGGGGGACTTCATTCATCGGCAACACTCCGTGAAGGTCCTGCTTCACCAACCGTAGGTTCCCCAGTAGGCGTCTCATCTCATTCACCACTCATTTCTTCAGAGCCTTCCTCAAGGTCAGGACCAAGTTGAGCATCTGCCTGGGAAACAAGGCCAGTATACAAGGCAATCTCAGCAGCCAGGTCAAGATTAGGGTTGTCACGAACCCCGAGAAGAGTGGCAAGAGCGGCTGTGATGTTGGCACGATCAACTTCTGCTATGCGACGAGCATTCAAAACTTCTCTCTGTTGATCTTTCAGGAGGCACTTCTCGCAAAGGTCGACGCAAATTCGTTCAAGTGACGCCACTTTACCTTTCAGCCTGTCATTCTCATCTTGAAGGAAGGCGGAGAGACCCTGAGCGTCTGAGGCGTACTTCTCAGCGGCATTCATTCTTTCCTCAATACCGGATAGTTGATGCCGCAGATCTCTCATGATCCTTTCTAGACAATTCACATTGTCGAGATGAAGCTGCTCTGAGACCTTGACATCTGTAAGGGAAGACTTGAGGGCTTCCACATCCTGCTTGTGCTTGTGAACTTCACTAGTCAACGCCCTCTCCAAGTTCCTACTCTTCAGAACCTCTGCTCGGTAAGCATCACGAATGGTCTGCAGGACACCTTTCAACTCCTCAGCCTTCTCCATAAAGGGCTGCGAGCTAGCTACTTATCCATGTAGAGCATCCACTTCCTCGACCAGATTGCCTTTTAAGCCTCCCCGGTGGAGTATCTCATGATACACCATCAATCCCTGTGTAATGGTAGGAACATGAATTTGGTAAGAGAAAAGTGATGCTGAACTTGACACGGTGATGGTAGAAAAGTTACCCGAAGGGAGCATCCGGTGGCAACCTCAAGTAGCTGGTGACTGTTATAGCCAGAGAGGTGTTCTTGCTCTACAGGACCGACCATTTCATCAGTATGGACTGTTACAGCCCGTGGAGTCTTTATCAGATTAACCCCCGTGGCAATAGGGATTGCAACCTCCCGAGCTCCACCTATAGGTCCATACACAGTTTCTACGGCAACTTCTTTACCAGGACGCCGCTGAAAAAAGTCAGAACCCTCAGGATTCGGAGCAGCGACAACATGTTCTAATTATAAACGGATGATATCAACCTTTGAAGTCAGCGAGGAAAGAATACTATTTCAAAAACTGAGGTCCAAAGAGAATCAACAAACCTGGAGTTTGCAGATTAGAAGACATGGCAGGAAGCAAGACATCATCTTCCACACTAGCCTCTTTCTCGGCTATGAGAGTCTCTTCAATTAGACGTCTACGCTTTTTTTAAGAAGGACCAGCTTCAAAAGCAGCAGACGGGGTTGTTTCAACAGCCTCGGGCACAAATACTCAGGGGACTTCTCCCTCGCCATCAGAAATCACAAGGGTTTCACCAGCAATGTGCACGTTGGTCGGCCTAGAAAATCTTCTCCTCTTCGAGGAATGGGATCTGCTCTCCCTCTCCAAAATTCTTCCACTAGATGCCTGCACATCAGGTAAGGGAGAAATATACGGGGCAACAATCTAAATCTCTACCAGCGGAGGCATATTATGATGAGAGAACCCTGGAAGCAGCTGTGAATCAGAATATGGAAGAAATTTTGGGTAGAAAGAACGGCTCGATAATTACTTACCGTGGCCTTTCGCCCACCAGCCATTAGTATTCGCCAGGGACAAAAAGATCAGGGATTCAGGATGATTCCTTGAAAAGATGTTGGTGATCCACGTCATCTGTTCATTATGACTCAAAGACATGGTGGACACTACGTTCAGTGCACAGAAGAAAGAAAATCAGTTTCAAGCAACCACAATTGAAAGCAAGGAGATAAGTTTCTGCGGACTTACACTTTCTAATGAAGACCTCTGGAAAGGAAAGAGAGGATACCAAATCGGCCGTCCGCACAGCCACGTACCTGTACACCCAACCACGGTCTTTGGAATCTTCACTATTGGGGACTATACATTTCTTCCTCCGTTTCATGAACATCAGCATCCCCACTTTATGAAGATGAGGGGAGTAGAAGGCCATAAGATGATCAAAGGAAAATGCGACCTGGGCATGGTTAGCCAAGTGATCAAGCACGACCAATAGTCGCCACACGAAAGGGACGATTTGGCCCAAGCAAACATTATAACGTTGGGATATGTCCTCTATGATCAAGTGGACACGCTTGTTGAGATGAATGGTGAAAGGGTATATGTGAACCATTGAAAAGCCAGTCTGATGAGAGGAAATTCTTTCCTCACCGCCAAAAGCAAGAACGAAACTGAAATCAGGCTATTTGCATTCATGCTTGATGCACATAACATCACTCTCCGTGAATGCAGATAGGTAGAATTCAATGGAGAGATTGTTGTTTTCACCCTCTTGTTTAGGGGTCTGGACCAGCATGCGACCATCATTTTCAAAAGTGAAGGTATTGGTAAGGTAATCTTGCGCTCTGAAGTTTGCTGGGAGAAAGCTTGGACCTTGTGCCATGTTGATAATATTAGCAGGATTGAAAAAAAGACTATCTTTTGAAGATGAGTTCTCGAAGATCTTTGGAAGTTTATGACTAAACTTTCTCACTTACAACGTATATATACACGTTTGGGTTGGAAATATATAGAGAAGTGTAATGATATCAATCACGCGAGATCGTAATTGTGACTGCTGTTTAAGTGATATGAATCCCCATAATTACGGGATGTGAACAGAGCAGCAGTAACATTGGGAAGATACGCGAAATACCCCTCCAATCATCAGGGGACACGTCACTGTATTGAGGAATTTTCATTTAATACGACGCATGCGAAGAGTCAAGGAGGCGAGCATCAATACCGTCTCACTCAGCAAGTGGGAGGACTGATTGTGTGGGCAAAAATACGCCACCTATTGTGACGGGGATACGAGTCCAGCTGGCGAGACTGGACTTATCCTACAAGTCACCGGGCATTGAGGATATACGCCCGCTCCTAGAGCCAACGACCGTTTAGGAGGTTTGGTCACAGGGCACAGGGTACACATCCCGTCGCCTAGGGTTAACAGTCTCCTAGTTAGGGTTTAGTATACCACCGCCTTGAGTTGTATGTCCATGGCCCTATTAGTATTTTTATTTTACCTTATTTAGGACTAGGTATCACTACTATAAATACCTCTCCTTACATTGTATTGTACACACAATATGATTCGCCATTTACCGTATTGCTTGTGACCTCATTCATAATTAATTGTTTAACCTAGACGTACAAATTTAGGCATAAACAGTTGTTCTTTCAAGATAACAAAATGCTAACAATTTATTTTAGTACATTACATCGATTCTAGTTGTCAAAAGATTTGAGTAATTTAATTAAAAGTTTTAAAATATTGGACAGTTCAACTGTGAAAAACTTAAGTGTGTGTGAAAATATGCTACATTACTAATGTCATCACTACAATTTTAACTCGTTTATCTTAATCAACCGTGTCTATGTAATAATTAAAAATATTTAAAAAATTAATTCTTGAAAAATTAATTTTTAGCTTTCAGCTCAATGAATTAAAAGAATGAAGGAAATATTAAAATATACATCAATATTATTTAAAATACTTATGGCATCTTATTAGATGTTGGCCTCCAATTTTATTGAGTCACCCCTATTGATTACCTTCAACTAAACAAATAATAACCTTGTTTGTGTTTTTGCTCCTTTTATTTTTTTTTTTGAGTTGAATAAATTACAAATAAGAGCTGAACTAATTCCACTGGTTAGAATGATAATGTAATTAAAAAGGAAAACCTCTCATCAACATCATTTTTCAAAAAGAGGTTGATTTAATCATAATGATTATGTATTTGTACACAAGTAGAGTGTCTAAATGTCATGTTGTTAAAAAAATTTAAAAAAAAATTAAAAAATATTTTGATTAATCTAAATTATTACTGAAAGTTGGAATACCAAACAAAGCTTAAAATTACTTTGCAGTACTATATAACACCAATTTTCTTACCAAAGGTGGAGACTAAAATTATTACTAAAATTGAGAACTTTAGACAAGTTTAGTACTTTGGAGGAATATCAGTCATAATCTTACTAAAATTGAAGACACATTGATGTAAATTCAAAATAAAATGGATAATTTTCTATTTTATTAATTTAGAATAATTATCTTCTAGGATAGATTTTATAATTATCATTATTTTTTCTTAGATTTTATCATTATCATAATTTGATTTTATCTTTATCTCTTAGTTAGAGATAAAGTTCACCTAGTTTTAGGCTTTTACCGTGGCAAGGCTCCTACTATAAATAGGGCCTTCCAGGTTCTTTGTAAAGCACCTCATTTTGATGAATAAAAGCTGATTTCTCATTTCCTCTCTTACTTCTGCTTTCTTTCTGTGTTTTTCTCTCCAACTTTCGCTTCCTTCTTGTGATGCTACATCAATATTGGTATCAGAGCTTAAGGTTCTTTGTCCAACTATACTTTGTAGCACCATAAAAATGCTCACCACCTACTAAGAAAATAAACTATTTTCATACCACTTAATCTGAAGTTGTGCTAGAAAGAAAAAAAATATCTTTGGTATTACACTCAATTATTGAAGCTTTGGAAGTTGAAGACAGTGCGGAGGTCCTACAAGACACTGCTAGAAGTGAGATTTTGGACCACTATAAGGTACTCGTCTTTCCACTTAATACTTGGTTAGTATTCATGTGTAAGGCAATCCACTAAACTTTTTTTTGAAAACCAAAAAAAAAAAAAAAAATTAATTCCTAAAAATAAAAATAAAATCACTAGTTTAGTCTTTACATTAATATTTTTAGTTCTTTGTGTGCACTTAGATATTAGTTTATATTCTTCTATTATAAATAGTAATATTTAGTCATTCTCAGTGTGTTCACCCTACATTTCTTTCCTCTACAAAATTTAAAAAAAAAAAAACAAAAAACAAAACAAAACAAAAAAAAAAAAACTTCCATTGAGTCACAAAGTTGTGGATTAGTGTATGTCTAGGAAAGTTTTGTCAAAAAGGCTACTACTTGCCTAAGGAGTCTGGTTTTTAAGTGGGACCATTGTGATCCCTCCAGTCTTTCCTGGAAACTTTCCTGGTGCATTATTCATACTTTGTGCCTTAACTCCATTTTTCACCATGCCCCAAAAATACTGAAAAAATGAAGCTATTTCTTCCCAAGTTGATATTGAGCTTGTCCTTTAGTTGATACATTGAGCCAAACGCCAAATGTTGCAAAGCTTTTGAAAGATGTTGTGACCAAGATGAATTATGAGGATTATGAGCCAAGCAAGGTGACTCATCAATGTAGTCCAATTGTCTCAAAGCATCAATTTAATGCCGTATGCAGTTTACAAAATTTTGACTACCAAAGAAGTTCCTAAGGCTACAAATATGAACTTACAAATGGCCGACTGTTCCATGAAGCAACCAATTGGGGTTGTTACTAATGTTCTAGTAAAGGTGGAGAAGTTCATATTCCCGGCGGATTTTATGATACTTGATTGTCCGGTGGACTTTGATGTCCCTATTATTCTTGGGCGTCTATTTCTAGCTACTAGGAGAGCACTTTTTGATGTGGAGAAAGGGGAACTTACGTTTCGTTTCAATGGTGAGAAAATTATGTTTCATATATGCAAAACATTGAAACAACCTATGGAGGATGAAGCCACTTGTTTTTATGTGGACATGGTTGTGGATTCACTTGTGGAAAAAAGAGAATGTTCTAGTGAGTCAAGCGGATGAATTGGCCGCGGTGATTTGGAATATGAATATTGATAGTGAAGAGAGTGTTGCCGAATGTGTGAAATCATTGGAAGGACTTGGCACTAGACTCTATGTTCCCAAAAAGCTTTCCCTTGATCTTGAAAACTGAACAACCCCTCTTACAAAGCCCTCTATTGAAGAACCTCCGAAACTTGAACTCAAAGTACTCCCAAGCCACTTGAGATACACCTTCCTAGGCCAAAACTCTACTCTTCCCATTATTATCTCGTCCCACTTAACCAAAGAACAAGAAGACCAATTAGTTGGAGTGGTGAGAAGGAGAATTAAAGCAATTGGGTGGACTCTTGCAGACATAAGGGGAATTGACCCGGGAGTATGCACTCACAAAATTTTTCTTGAAGAAGGATGTAAACCAACGGTGGAACATCAAAGGGGGTTAAATCCTCCAATGCAAGAAGTTGTCAAAAAGGAGATCATAAAATGGTTAGATGCAGGGGTGATTGTTCCACTCTCCGATAGTGAATGGGTCTCACCCATTCAATGTGTGCCCAAAAAGGGAGGGATGATGGTAGTTCACAACGAAAAAGGTGAAGCTATATCAACTCGAACTGTGACCGATTGGCGAGTATGCATGGACTACCGTAAGCTCAATAATGCAATAAGAAAAGATCACTTCCCCCTACCTTTCATTGATCAAATGCTTGATCATTTAGCGGGTCGAGCTTACTATTGTTTTTTTGATGGATATTTGGGGTACAATCAAATTTCAGTTGAAGCAAATGATCAAGATAAGACAACCTTCACATGTCCTTATTGTACTTTTGTATTCCGCAAAATGTCTTTTGGACTTTGTAATGCCCCGGCTACTTTTCAAAGGTGCATGCTTGCACTCTTCCATGACATGGTGGAAAATTTTCTAGAAGTGTTCATGGATGATTTCTCCGTAGTGGGTGATTCTTTTGAAGATTGTTTGTCTAATTTGGAGAGTCTTAAAGAGGTGTGAAGAAACCAAACTTGTGATTAATGGGGAGAAATGCCACTTTCTTGTTCAAGAAGGAATAGTTCTAGGGCACAAGGTATCTAAGAAGGGAATTGAAGTTGATCATGCAAATATTTATGTTATCTCCAAACTTCCACCTCCTACAGCCGTCAAAGGAGTAAGAAGCTTCTTGGGACATGCGGGATTTTATCGCCGCTTCATCAAAGATTTTTCCAAGATTGTTAACCAATTGTGCAAGTTGTTGGAAAAAGATGCTAAGTTTGAATTCAATGAAGCATGTTTGAAAGCCTTTGAAGAGGTTAAGTTGAGATTGACAACCGCACCGACAATAGTGAGTCCAAAATGGGACCTTCCATTTGAGCTTATGTGTGTTGCCAGCGATGTTGCATTGAGGGCTGTTCTTGGCCAAAGGGTTGAGAAGATGTTTCACTCTATTTATTATGCTAGCAAGACCATGAATAGAGCTCAACAAAATTATATGGTGACGGAGAAGGAGTTGCTAACCATTGTATTTGGCTTTGAAAAATTTTGATCTTACTTGATTGGATCTAAGGTCATTGTGCACACCGATCTTTCCGCAATCCGATATTTGATGGCCAAGAAAGATTCAAAAGCAAGGTTGATTAGATGGGTACTCTTGTTGCAAGAATTTGATCTTGAGGTACTTGATAGATAGGGAACCGAGAATCACGTGGCGGACCACTTATCCAGTTTGGAGGAGGGGGGTCACCCAAAAGAAACCCTTTAGATCAACGATTCTTTTCCAGATGAGAGGTTATTGGCGGTATCTTGGGAGGAAACTCCTTGGTACGCGGACTTAGCCAGTTATGTTGCATATGGAGAGATCCCGGAGGATTTCTCACTCAATTAAAAGAAAAAGTTGATCAAAGATGCCCGACAATACTTTGGGATGACCCCTTTCTTTTTAAAGTATGTATCGATGGAATGATAAGAAGATGTGTTGCCAAAGCTGAGCAAGAAGCTATTCTTGAAGGATGTCACTCTGCTCTTTATGAGGACATCATGGAGGTGTTAGAACGGCGGCAAAGGTACTTGAATGTGGTTTCTTTTGGACTACGTTGTACAAGGATGCTCATGAATACACAAAGAGTTATGATCAATTTCAAAGAATGGGGAGAATCTCAAGAAGGCATGAAATGCCCTAAAACCCCATTGTGGAAATTGGCCTCTTTGATGTATCGGGAATCGACTTCATGGGTCCTTTTCAAAGTTCTTACGGTATGAAGTACATCTTTTTGGCGGTTGACTATGTGTCTAAATGGGTGGAGGCAATGGCCTTATCGAACAATAAAGCAAGAAGTGCCACCGCTTTCCTTAAGAAAAGCATTTTCACAAGATTTGGCACCCTTCGCACCATTATAAGTGATGGGGGTACCCACTTTTGCAATAGGGCCTTTAGTTCTTTATTGGAGAAATATGGGGTTAGACACAAGGTTGCTATACCTTATCATCCCCAAACAAGTGGCCAAGTGGAAGTGTCAAATCGAGAGATCAAACAAATTCTAGCCAAATTGGTTAATGTGAACCGGACGGATTGGTCGAAAAAGTTGGATGATGCCTTATGGGCGTATCGCACGGCATACAAGACTCCTATTGGGAAGTCACCGTTCTGGTTAGTCTTTGGCAAAGCTTGTCATCTCCCCGTGGAGCTGGAGCATAAAGCTCTTTGGGCATTGAAAAAGCTCAACATGAATTGGGAAGATTCTTCCAAGTCCCGGGTGGAGAAGTTACATGAACTTGAGGAAATGAGGTTTCTCGCTTATGAAAATGCAAAGCTCTACAAGGAAAAGATGAAAATTATCCATGACAAGAAGATATGGAACCGTGCATTCAAGGCGGGGGACATAGTGCTATTGTTCAATTCAAGATTGCATCTATTTCCTGGAAAGTTGAAATTCAAGTGGAGTGGACCTTTCAAAGTGGTGGAAACATCACCTTATGGATGGGTCGAGTAGCAAGAGAAAGGAAGTTCCAAAACTTTCCGAGCGAAGCACTACTTGGGATGTGAAGCCGAACCTAGGAAGGTCGCTTTCATCTATTTTTTGGATTCTTGAAGGATGAGGTAACACCGTCGTGCCGCAACGTTAAATCAAACGTTTCATGGGAGCCAACCCAAGTTTTACTTTTAGCATTTTTAGTTTTAACAATGTAGTTAGTATAAAAATTTCATGTGACATTCTGTGATGAATGCATTTGATCTTGGTTGAAGTGGTATTAGTGCAGGGAAATTGCAAAGATTGAAAACCAAGAGAAGTTGAAGGAAGTTGAAAAGTGGGAAGGACCGCCGAATAAAGGGCGGAAGCCAAATTGCGATCCACCAACTGAAGTGCTGGCCACTGGATTAATCTGTGAGGAAATATTTTCTGCGGAGTGGAGGAGTACTCAGGCTTTCATTCGGCGAGTCGCATATCCAACTCCACAGAACAGTCGGCGGACCAACCCACTTGTGGACAACTGGAGGACTTAACTCCTACACGCCGAAGGTTAGGCGACCCGCCGAAAAAGCGGCGAGCCGCAACTTCCATGGGCCTGGTCGGGTTACCCAACTATAAAAGGCCCTAAAGTTTTCTTTACACTTTTCACCCCAAACCGTAAAAATCAAGCACCCCATCACTGGAAAATACTATTCCGACACACCACCATCTCAAACAATACTCCAAATCACTCACGCACACTCGATCTCACCGAACCACCGCTAATCCTTCTACCTTATTTCAATTTCATCTCAGATCCGGTAAGAATTCGAATCCTCGCTTTAAAATTTTCATGTTTTACATGTGGGGTAGTTAAGAACATCATGTTGGGGGTGGGGTTTGGTGATTAATTTGTTGTCCATGTTAGGCTAATTTTAGGGTTTGTTCTTAGAACTTGAATTCATAATTTAAACCCTAGAGTGTGTGAATTTTGGACTCATGTGATTTAAGTGAAGAAAGGAGAAGAAGAGTGTAAAAGAAAATAAATCAGAAATTGAACTTCAATGAAACCTCAAACATACCTTGTTGTGCTTGAAAGCTTGAAAAAGTCTTGACCTTGGTATGATTTTTGGTTGAATATGCATGAAATTTGGTTGAAAAATGTGGTCTCATTCTTGAGAGAGCATTTGAAACTGAAAGGAAGTTGAAAAGACCATTTAGGAGTGTGTTTGGGGGTGTTAAGGGAAGTGAGAATTGAAAAAATTGGAATCTGTGCACTGTAGGTAAAATTGACCAAGGATTCGGCAAGCCGCCGATGAGGTAGCATGCCACACAATGAAGTGCAGAAGACACTCAGCGTACCACAAAAGCAAGTGCGAGGCTGCCGGTGTCATCAGTGAGCTCCCAAATTATGCGAGTGAGGCTTGACCATCATAGGTTGCAAGGCGACGCGCCACTCCATGTTCTCAAAAGTTATGCGAGTCGCCGAGGTAAAAGTGCGCCTCGCCAGTTGAAAGGCGAAATGAGGAGGCAGACCCTCGGTTTCATTTGCGGGCCGTCGACTCTCACAGAAGGTTGGAAATTTCTGCAGCTTAAATTGGCATCTCACATTTCATGTGGCGACTCGCCGATGCTTCTCAGAACTTTTTTCGATGGGCCGCCCCTTCATGTCTGCGAGCCGGCCTCTAATTCTGCTGCCCACTGTTTTAATTCCATCTCATAAGCTGTTTTAAATTTCTAAGTGTTCCATCCCATTCCATGAACTTCATATGTTAGTTTAGTTTAATCTTATCTTAGTTGAGGAGTAGGATAATGTAGTGATTCAGTGACTCACATTTATCTTGGAGTTGATCTTACCCAGGTACCAAAATGGCACATCAAGCACCATACAAACGAGCAAGAAGGTATACTCCCCCACCAAACAGTTCTTCAGATAGTGATCCTTCTAGCAGTGATTTTTCTGATGAGGAACCATGTGAAGCAAATTGTAGTACAGATGGAGAGCATGAAGTGCTCATTTGTGAGAGAAGAATAGTACTTGATAGATTAAGGGAACTCAACCCGATATTCTACAAAGCATTCCGTGAAACAGGATGGAATGACATCTTCACAAGAAGATTTGGGGCAGCTGTTGTAGAACTAGTTCTGGAATTCTATATTGCACTGAGTGAACAACAAGAACCAGAATGTATGCTCGAATGCAGGGGCGCAACAGTGGAAGTGTGAGCAAGAGCATTAAATCAACACCTTCAAATCCCAAACTTTGTTCCTGAAGGATATATAGCCAAGTTGGCTATGAGGGAGAAAATGCAAAGAAAATGGTTGATTCCCATTATCGGGCGAGAGATGAGGCCAGCATGGAGTAGAGTTGGTGCAATAATTACAACCCAAGATCTTAACTTTGAAGCCAAGGGTTGGAATGCTATTGTGAGCTCAAGAATCTTACCGACAAGAGAGAGCCACATAGTTACCCTGCGAAGGGCAATTATCATTGGCTGCATCATGAGTGGGATACCAATTTACCTGGGAGCTGAAATGGTGCAAGTGATGTTTGATGCGGCAAAAGCTGGTGATGGATATTTCCCCTATGTCAATACCTTAATAGATTTTCTCATTGGCCAGGGGTGTGATACTTTGGGTAATGATGATTATGCTTTTGCAAGAAGGGGTTTTAATTTGTATACTATTAAAGATGAAGAAAACCCACTTCACGCAACACCTGCTGTACCCACTCATGGAGCACCATCACAAGCTGATCGACCATCTTCTTCAAGAGCTCCTCCATCTCAAGTGCATCAAGCTGAAGCTGCTATTGCAAGTCTTACTCGAGAACTCGAGAAGCTACAGGGCAAGATGCAAGAGTTTGGAGTCCAATTGTGCAACATGCTTAGGATGTAACCACCTCCACCTTCTTCACGTAAGGTCAATCCAATTGAATTTGACCAGCTAAGTGAAGCCATCGATGCACACACCAAAGACATCTTGAAAATCAAAAAATGCATTCATGTGTTTGCGATCATGCATCGAGATATGGCAAACAACGTGAACGTATTGTGGAGTGAAAGGGAGCAGAGCCAAGAAGGGTCAAACCAACCAACAGCCCCAAAATCTACGCACC
This sequence comes from Petunia x hybrida, assembly GCA_037355625.1. Classification (NCBI taxonomy): domain Eukaryota; kingdom Viridiplantae; phylum Streptophyta; class Magnoliopsida; order Solanales; family Solanaceae; genus Petunia; species Petunia x hybrida. Next base: position 45,792 of record JBBBVM010001123.1, read on the forward strand.
AAATGAATATGAGAAGAATGCAAGAAGAGGCACTTGGAGACTTGGGTATGCTCAGGAACAGGGAACTTGACGAAGAAATCCAAAAGGATATGGCTAGAATGGCTTCAGTGGAGGAAGCAATGAGAGCAAGAGCAAGGAGAGGGCAAGGAAGTCAACAAGCCGTAAGAAGACACGTTGAAGGCAAGAGCAAAGGAATTGCCCGAGATGAATAGGGAGTTCTTCTCTCCCTTTTTGATTACCCCTATGAACTCTTGTGTTATTTTGTTTAGTTGCTTTAGGACATAGCAACTTCTCATGTTGGGGCTGGAGTAAATTATCTTTGTTTGGATATTTCCTAAACTATTTTCATGTTTATGTGTTTTTATGTTTATATGGATGTTTAACTTAGGATGTTTAATGTAGTATGTTTTTGTGATGTTTATATTTATGTTCTTGTCTTTAGTTATGTCTTTAAATTCATAGTGTAATTGTGGTTGTTAATATTATATGAAAAATCCAAAAATATTGAAAAAGAAAAAACCCAAACAAATTGAATTTTTTTTGAAAATCCCGAAAGGAAAAAGATTCCAAAGGTACTCCCGTGAACTACGCTTGGGATGTTGCCTTCTCTCCTCTGATTCACACTTGTTGCGATACATAGGCAAACCTCGTGAAAATCATTTTTACTTGGACCTGAAACAACAACCACCCCATTGTAAATACCACTTTTGTAAATAGCTTTGAATTGGTAAATAACTTTCTTGGTTTTCTTTGACTCGGTTCTTTTCCCAAGAATGTAATTCTTTTGAACCGGGCACTTTTAGGAGCACACATGAGAAAGTTCGTGGATTGTTTGTTGAGAGTTGTACCTATAACCTTTAGGTTCTTGTGATGACTTTATGCATGTATAGTATAGGCTAGATCACCACCTAAAGTATTGAAAAGTTGATGTTCTTGTCTCTTATCCCGTATGCTAGTGAGGTGAGTTCTTACTTAAAGCTTGTTAATTGCATATGTATGTTAGAACTTGGCTTGTGTGTCCTTGAAAATGAATGAAGTGTCAAATTAGTGGTTGGATAGGATGATAGGCATTTCTTTGACCCTTTTGAGCTTTTCAAGCCACCAAATGAAATTAATCCTCTGTTAGCCAACTCTGAGCCTTAATATCCTTTCTTTTGATAGCCATGTAATTAGCCCAAGCCAATTCTAAGTGCTTAATAGCACTAACCCTTCTCTTGGCCCTACCTCCATGAGGCATTGAAAGACGTGTAACTTAGACTAAATTCTATGTTTGGGGAGGGGAACAAAGAAATGAAAGCTAAGTGGCTCTTCGAAAAGAAAGATGATTGTATTAAGAAAAGTTGCAAAAGAGGAAAGGAGAAAATCAAAAAGTACAAAAATAGCAAAAGACCAATTGAAAAGACAAAAATAGAAAGAAAAGCAAGTGAAAGAATAAGAGCCACAAAAGCAAAATCAAGAATGAAAAATGGAAATAAGAGCTAAATGTTAAAATAAAGCTCAAAGTGAAATGTTTGCAAAGATAATGTAGTGCCCAAGGATGGAATTTAGTCACTCTTTATCCAAATTATACCCTACCTTTATCCAAAAGTCTACATTACAACCTTTGAAGTCCTATTTGATCCTCCATTAATTGACATGAAGGAAATGACAAGTGACACTAAGGCAAAGCCTATGACATTGTATGTGCTTAACTTGCATTCATTTTTTAGAGTGAGAGGTTAAAATTGAGGGTCCCTTTTGTTTGCATAATATTGAGAGATAGGGACCCATTCTTTGTGGAGAGAACATTAAGGGACTTGAGACTTGAAGGTACAACCAAGAAAGCTTTAGGTGAGTTGAGAAAGCAATTGTGCTATACATGCTTTAGTCCCCACTAGAAGCTTTAGTAGATGTAGTTGTAACTATGACGCTTGTGGTTGCCTGGTTGGATTCTCATGTGTGAAATTAGGTGTTAGTATCAACCGAAGTCATGGACTTCTTCTTGTCTCATTCCATTATTGAACTCAATCCCGGTGCTAAGAAAATGAAACATGAGATAGTTCTTAATGTTGCTTGAGGACAAGCAAAAGCTTAAGTTTGGGGGAGTTGATGTGGTGGTATTTTGTGCATATTCCCAACTCTTTTCAACAAGTTTTTGTGTCTTAAAGCGTTATTATTTGAGTGAATCTTATGTTATTCTCTGTGTTTCAGGTTATTACAAGAAATTGATATAAAAAGCTTAAGCAAATGTGAAAAAGAGCAAAAATAAGTGCACTTTGGCTACAAAATTGAAGAGCACAGAGATAAGGCAGCAACTGGATCGGCGCCTCACTAAATAAGTGGATCAAGAGGTCAGCCATCTGCCAAAGGAGGAGAGAGTTCAGGCCTTCCAGCCGACTAAAGGGCGGATCGCCGCATGGGATGCTGAAAGAAAGCGGCGACCCCGCAGAAGTAAAGGCACACCCACCGCTGTCCACAAAGAGTATAAAATATATGCGAAGCTCAAGAGCTGTCCGCAACACCAAGGGCGCCCCGCCGAACCTGCATCGCAATTTAAGAGAGCGATTAGTAAATAAGGTCATCGGCGAGCTAGCAGATCATAAGGCTGCTTCCCGAATATGCGGCGGCCTGGCGTAAAAAAAGGAAAATGGCAAACTTGTAAATATTAGACTAGTTTTGAAACCCATGCTAATAAATAGGCTGCAATGCCTCCTAGAAAACAGAATCTTTTGGAGCTTAGAATATCACTTTACATATTATATTCTTGGGAGCTAAGGGTTTCAACTTGGATTTTATTGTAAGGATTTCATTATCTTTAATATATTCCTACATGATTCTTGCCATTCCATCTTCTACAATGTGTATATTAGACCCTAGTATGAGTAGCTAAACTCATACTAGGGGTTTATTTATGAAAACTTGATTATCTTAGCTTAAATCTTGTACTTAATCTTATAAAATCAACGGGTTAACATAAATCTAGTTCTCCATCGTACTTTCTTAACTAGGGTTTAAGGCACGACCGTACTTTAACCTAACCCTACTTTGGTTTCATCACCCGAAAGGATTGAAGGTGTAGGTTAATGGAGACTAGCAAGAATTTTGGTTACATTGGTTGCGGCCTACCCCATCTAAAGGGGAAGACCTACAAAGGTCATCCCCGCTCGGGTCCTTGAACTAGGGTTTCTAGCACTTCATCATTGACCCTAACGGGCTTGGTGTAGAAAATCCTCCTTATCTCGAGAGCATTTTGAGGAATATATTAAAGGTTGACCATTGACGTTACCCATGAGATTTGTGAGGTTAATACAATTATTTAGTTATGAGAATCTAGTTGGATTGGGTAAACCCCTAGCTCATTCTCATCGTTTACATAAATCTTAATTATTTAGTTGTTTTATGTTAGTTATAGCCGTAGTTAAACAAATCTACTTTTATTACTTAGGAATACACAGACAATTCTTAGAACCCGTTAATATTCATCCTAAGACTAATAGATTTCTTTACTAAGCTCCATGTGGAAATCGACCCCGACTCTTGTTGGGTACTATTACTTTTGACGACCGCCCCACACCCCTGATTCTGTTTTGCCAGTTGGAGTGAGAAGGAAAAACTCAAGCTGGATTCTTGATAGTGGCCGTTCTAGGCGCATGACCGGAGATAGAAGAAACTTTCTCTCACTCGCAGTATTTCAAGGGGGTAGTGTGGCTTTTGGAGGAGGCAAAAGTGGTGAAAATGTAGGAATTGAAAAGGTTGGGAGGTCCCTCAATCATGCTATTGAAAACGTACTATGTGGATGGATTGAGGCACAATCCGTTGAGTATCTCCCAACTATGTGAAGAGGAAATCAAGTGAGCTTCACGTCTGTAGGATGCACTGTGAAGAACCTGCAGACTGGTGAAGTGATACTGGAAGGGAAACGGGCAAACAATGTGTATAGGGCTACATTGGGTTCTCTTCCTCAGAATAATTTGACTTGTTTGAATGTACTTGAGAATGATACACAACGGTTGCACAAGAGATTAGGACATGCAGGCTTAAATCAATTAAATAAGTCGGTGTCAAAGGACCTGGTTCGTGGAATGCCAAGCAAAAGTTTTGAAGAAATCAACATCTGTGATGCTTGTGTGAGGGGGAAACATGTAAGATCTTCATTCAAAGTCAAAGAAAGGTTAGTACTTCTAAACCACTTGAGTTGGTTCACATGGATCTGTATGGGCCAATGAGGGTAAAGAGCAGAGGAGGCAAGAGGCTCGTGATGGTGATTATTGATGACTACTCCAGATACACGTGGACCTTGTTTCTTAAATCTAAAGATAAAACGTATGATGTATTCGGGGATTAGGCAAAGATCGTTCAAAAGAAAATGGGGTTCCAACTAGTGAGTATCAGGTCTAACCATGGAACTGAGTTTGAAAATGCTAAATTTTGTAGAGTATTGCAATAAACATGGTGTGGACCACAACTTCTCTGCACCAAGGACCCCTCAATAAAATGGAGTAGTTGAAAGGAAGAACAGGTCCTTAGAGGATATGGCTAGAACTATGTTGTTGTCAAGCGGCTTGGAAAAAAACTTCTGGGCTGAAGCACTAAACATCTCTTGCTACTTGCTGAATCGATGTTTTATTCGTCCTTTGTTGGAGAAAACTCCCTATGATTTGATTAGAGGCAGGAAACCTAATGTTGCACATCTAAGAGCTTTTGGGTGCAAGTATGTCGTGCATAATAATAGAAAAGAACCTCTGCGGAAGTTTGATGCTAGAAGTGATGAAGTCATCTTCTTGGGATATTTTTCACAGAGCAAGGCCTATAAAGTGTTCAACAAACAAACCTTGAAGGCCTATAAAGTGTTCAACAAACAAACCTTGACTTTGGAAGAAAGTGTGCATATGGTATTGGACGAATCTGAAGCAGTTACAAACAAAGGAGAAGATGATGATCAGGAAATCGGTTTGGCTAGAGATGAACCTACTGATGACCCTGAGAACATAGAAGAGAATAAGCTGATCAAAGTGATGATAAGGATCAATCACAGAGGGAACAAGAAGACAATCAGACAGGGGGAGCTAAAGAACCAAAAGAGGACAATTCAAATGCATCTGGTCCTTCTACCCGTACTTCTCACCAGATTCAGCCTAAGCCTTGGAAACATCAAAGTTCACACCAATTGGAGAACCTCATCTCTGATCTAAATACTTGAATTATTACTAGAAGAGCTTTGAAGAACTTTTGTTCATTCTATGTGTTCCTCTCTTCTATAGAACCTAAGAATATACGAGAAACACTTGAGGATTGATATGTTGATATTTTGCATATATTTGCAAGTCTTTTAGACTAGCTTTCATGTCCTAAAAGCTTTATTATTTAAGTAATTCTTATGTTTATCTCCATGTTGCAGGACAATAACAATATTACTGTACAAAGCCAAAGAGAATGAAGATAAAAGAAAAAACAAGTGAAATTTGGCTACATTTTGAAAAACAAGGAGAACAGACAGCTGCTTGATCGACGACCCGCCGAATCACTAGCCAAAGGAGGATCGAGTTCAAGAGCTCATCGAGTTCCTGGGAAGTAAGGAGGCGGACCGCCGAAAGATCTGCTAAACACATTTTGCAACCCCGCAGGAAGAGATGCGATCCCACCGACCTTCACACTGAGTTCAGAGACATCTGCGAGCTGGTGGAGTTTTCTGCCGTTGAATCTGCGCCCCACCGAACCTGCATCGCAGAACCAAAAAATAGAGGAGCTATATTAGCCTTCGGCGGCTGCACAGCTCATTATGCGGCCCACCGAATGACCGGTGGTCTAGCGTAATGATGTTCGGCATTTTATGCCTACTTTTCCTTAATATTTCCGCGCATTTGAGCTTGTTTTGCACTCGTTTGGTAGCTTGTGAATGTGGTTTTACACTGATGTTGTGTTGTGCGTGTGTAGGTTGTTACGCGATTCATTTGGAGCGTTTCGAAGATTGGATTGAGCACACAAAGGCACGACACGAGCCGAGTTTTGGAGCGAAGAAGAGCAATTTTTGGCTTGGCGCCATGGCCCACGCGCCGCGCTGCCTAGCGCGCGCAGTGGCTGGCGCGGTTTGGCACGCGACGCATGGCCAAGGCGTGCAGCTGGTGGCGGAGTCTGGCTTGGAGCACGCTTTCCGAGGCGCGGGGCGCCCGTTATAGCGCCCCTTGTGCGCGATTTTACTTCCTATTCCTTCTAGTTTTGGGTCTAACTTATTACCAAGGGTTTGGAAACATTATAAATAGTTCATTACTTAGTTTTTGTACGGAGTTCTTAACTTTTGGCAATATTGAGAGCTACATACTTCATTGAACAAGGGTGATTCTTAATCTTTCATCTATTACATCAATTATTTCATTATTACATCAAATCTTTGCCTTGTGATTATGAATATGTGTGGCTAATTTCCTTACGTTCTGGGGTTAGAGTTTTACATGAAAGTTGATTGTTGAAGATTGATTCCCATTAATTGAATCCCATAACGGGTTACGTATTCTTTCTTGATTTCACTTGCTTAATTGTTAAGAGCTCGATAATTATGCATCATCTATGGTTTTTGGGTTGAACTCGAAAGAGAGAATCCAATTACGTAATAAGAAAGAATAGAACTAGTTTGTGAACCCGGGCATCGGGGAACCAATTCGCGAGTAGGATAGACATATACTTGCTTGCCTAGTTTAACTCATTACAGGGATCGTTAATGCGTGCATGTGATTTAACCCATAGACATATAGGGATTGAAGTAGCTTGCATAGATTGTGAATAACTGAAAGGTTTTCATAATTACAATTACTCTGTCAGTTAGTAACCCGGGATTTAAGAAGTGGAATCAATTGAATACATCAACTGGATTGTTCGTAACTCTGACCCTGGACCGTCCTCTTAATATTGATAACACCCAAAGTTTGCACCATTGCTTGACTACACATCTGGCACTTTAATTACTGCTTTTTGGTTACAAAAACTCTCACCATTAAAGAACAAGACCCCTGGATAGTTTGCTAGAAATTGTTTACTAAGTATTAGTCTGCACAGTCCTCGTGGGATCGACACTCGACTTTGTCACTTTATTACTTGGCGACCACGTATACTTGCGTGTGCGTTTGGGAGCAACAAGTTTTTGGCGCCGTTGCCGGGGACTATTACGGACTAATTTCTTTTTGAACGATTACTTAATTTCTATTCAGGTTTAATTTTTTTGTTGAGTGTCTTGTGCTATTTCAGGCTACAGGTTTTGCATGCAAAGGAATAAGAAGGACGAACCACTCGCACCTTCTGATCCCGAGCCTGAAAGAACCTTGAGAAGGTTAAGAAAGGAAGCAAGAGATCGAGAAGCACTAGCAATCGTACCTGCTTCTTTACCTATTGAAATGGCAGAAGAACAAGCAATAGCAGTGCGAGATGTGGCTCTTCCTAGTCTGAAGGGGGTGGAGTCTAGTATTGTGAAGCCTGCTATTACTGGAAACTTTGAGATCAAGCCCGGCATGATTCAGTTGCTGCATGTGACGGGGCAATATGCTGGATTACTTCATGAGGATCCACAGCAACACATTCAAAACTTTCTGGAGATCAGTGATACTTATACACCAACGGGTGTGCCTACTGATTATGTTCGTTTGACCTTGTTCCCATTTTCTTTAATAGGGACAGCAAGGAAGTGGTTAAAGGCTGAGAAGCCTGGGTCTATCACTACTTGGGAGGATTTGGCTAAGAAATTCTTGGCTAAATTTTATCCGTCAGCTAAGACAGCCCGGCTGAGGAGTGCAATCATGTCATTCAGACAATTAAAGATTTGAGCAATGCGCAGAAAGATCTTGAGAGGATCATGCTACTGACATCTGTCCATCTAATCCCGAGTCAGTATACTATGTGGGTAATCAGAACAGATCACAGGGTCAGAATCGCAATCAATATGGTAACAGCTATAACACGGGTTGGCGTAGTCACCCAAATTTTTCTTGGAGGGATAGTCGTGAGCAGCCTCAAGGCAATGAGAGATCCCAAAATACACCACAGCAGGGGTCACAGTCGCAGAGTCAGCCGCAGAAGTCTAGTTCAGTTGAGGATATGCTTAAGAAAATTCTTGCAGGGCAGCAAAAGCTCATGGATGATTCAGCATCTCAGGCACAGACAATTAAAGATTTGAGCAATGCGCAGAAAGATCTTGAGAGGCAATTGGGGCAGCTAGCTGAAGCACAAAACAATAGACCTCGGGGTGCTTTACCGAGTGATACAGAGAAGAATCCTAGAGAATTTGTGCAAGCAGTTACTTTGAGGAATGGAAGAGCTTTGGAAGAAGTTCCCCCAAAGCCAAAGAAGCCTGTTGGTGAGTTAGAGCCAAATGCTGATAGGGAAGTGGAGAAAGAAGCAGAAAAAGTGATAGCAAAGCAGCCCGAGTCTGCTATTGTGAGACCACCACCACCTTTCCCTCAGAGACTTCAGAAGCAGAAAGTTGATGCAGCATGCAAGAAATTTTTGGAGATCTTGAGTCAAATTTAGGTAAATATTCCTTTGGTGGAGCTTTTGCGAGATGTTCCCAAATATGCTAAATACATCAAGGATATTGTTGCTAACAAGAGAAGATTGACTGAGTTTGAGACAGTTGCACTTACTGAGGAGTGCAGTTCCAGAGTTAGAAGCAAGCTTCCGCAGAAATTGAAGGACCCTGGCAGTTTTACCATGCCCTTGAAAATTGGGGAACATGAGGTGGGTCGTGCTTTATGTGATTTGGGTGCTAGTGTGAATTTGATGCCTTCTTCAGTTTTTAGGAAGCTAGGCCTGGGTGAGCCACGACCCACTACTGTGACCCTGCAGCTTGCTGATAGATCTTTGACATGCCCCGAGGGGATTATTGAGGATGTGCTCGTACAAGTGGGTCAGTTCATATTACCCGTTGATTTTATTATTCTTGATTATGAAGCTGATCCTGAGGTTCCTCTCATCTTGGGAAGAGGATTTTTGGCTACTGCTGATGCTGTTATTAGAGTCAGAGCTGGTAAGATGATCATGAAGGTAAATGGGGAAGAAGCTGTGTTTAATGTGTTCAGAGCTACCCAGCTTCCTTCTCATTATGAAGAGTTGTCCATGGTAAAAGTGATAGATGATGAGTTGACTGCTGATGAGAGGCAATTCTTGGCTTCTAATGTTGATTCTTTAGAAAGGGCACTCTTATGTGATGATGATGATATCCTGAAGGATGACGATACTGAAGAATATGTGGAGGTTCTTAATATGCAGAGTAGATTCATCCCAGGGTGGAAGAAATTTGAGGAGCTTGATAAACCGTTGACCTTAACTCCTGCTAAACCGTCTATTGAGAGAGCTCCTAATCTTGAGCTCAAACCTTTACCCGCACATTTACGTTATGCTTATTTGGGTGAATGTAATACTTTGCCCGTGATCCTTTCTTCTTTGTTGTCTGATGTGCAGGTTGAGAAGGTGTTGCGGGTATTGCGAGAGCGCAAGAGAGCTATTGGCTGGACTATTGCTGATATTAGAGGGATTAGTCCTTCTTTCTGCATGCATAAAATTCTCTTGGAGGAAGATCATAAGCCATCCATAGAGCAGCAGAGGAGGCTAAATCCAATTATGAAGGAGGTGGTGAAGAAAGAAGTTATCAAGTGGCTGGATGCTGGTATTATTTTTCCTATCTCTGACAGCAAGTGGGTGAGTCCAGTGCAGTGTGTTCCTAAGAAGGGGGGCATGACAGTGGTGAAGAATGAGCATAATGAGTTGATTCCTACAAGAACAGTTACAGGGTGGCGAATTTGCATTGATTATAGGAAGCTGAACAAAGCCACCAGGAAAGATCACTTCCCACTCCCTTTTATTGATCAGATGTTGGATAGACTGGCAGGCCATGAGTATTACTGTTTCTTGGATGGGTATTCGGGCTACAATCAAATTGTGATAGCCCCTGAAGACCAAGAGAAGACTACTTTCACTTGTCCATATGGCACCTATGCATTTAGGAGGATGCCATTTGGGTTGTGTAATGCCCCGGGGACTTTTCAGCGGTGCATGATGGCTATTTTCACTGATATGGTGGAAAAATTTGTGGAGGTATTTATGGATGACTTCTCAGTGGTTGGGGACTCTTTTGATGAATGCTTGAAAAATCTTGATGCTGTGCTGAGCCGTTGTGAAGAAACAAATTTGGTGCTGAATTGGGAAAATGTCACTTTATGGTTCAAGAAGGCATAGTACTTGGGCACAAGGTGTCAAAGCAAGGGATTGAGGTTGACAAGGCGAAGATAGAGGCTATTGAGAAATTACCACCACCTATCTCTGTTAAGGGGGTGCGTAGTTTCTTGGGACATGTAGGGTTCTATAGGCGCTTCATAAAGGACTTCTCCAAAATTTCCACTCCCTTGTGCAAATTGTTGGAGAAGGATGTGAAATTTGTGTTTGATAATGCTTGTCTCAAGGCATTTGAAGAGTTGAAGAAAAGGTTGGTGACCGCACCAATCATCATTGCTCCTGACTGGTCTTTGCCATTTGAATTGATGTGTGATGCGAGTGATAATGCTATTGGGGCTGTTCTAGGCCAAAGAATTGGAAGAATTTTTCACTCCATCTATTATGCAAGCAAGACGCTTGATGCAGCCCAGTCCAATTATACTACCACTGAGAAGGAGTTGCTAGCCGTGGTTTATGCTTTTGATAAATTCAGATCTTATTTGGTTGGCACTCGTGTTGTTGTCTACACTGATCATGCCGCAATCCGGTATTTTTTTGAAAAGAAGGACTCCAAGCCTAGACTCATTAGATGGGTTCTCCTATTGCAAGAGTTTGATGTTGAAATTCGAGATCGCAAGGGGACTGAGAATCAAGTTGCTGATCATTTGTCAAGGCTGGAGAATAGAGATCATGTAGATAAGGGGCCTGAGATTAAAGAGGTATTTCCTGATGAGCAACTTTTTGCTCTAGATGAAGCTGAAGCGCCATGGTATGCTGACATGGTGAATTTTCTAGTGAGTGATGTGTATCCCCCTGGGGCTACTGCTGAGCAAAAGCGTAAACTCCTTCATGAGAGCAGATTTTATGTGTGGGATGAGCCCTATTTGTACAAGATAGGAGTTGATCAACTAGCTAGGAGATGTGTTCCAAGGGAAGAAGTAGAGCCGATTCTACAGAGCTGCCATTCCTCTCTTTATGGTGGCCACCTTGGTGGAGATCGAACAGCTGCAAAGGTACTTCAATCTGGTTTCTTTTGGCCCACTTTATTTAAAGATGCTCATGCCTTAGTGAAGCAATGTGATCGTTGCCAAAGAACGGGTACCATTACTAGGCGTCACGAGATGCCTTTGAACAATATCTTGGAGATTGAGCTGTTTGATTGTTGGGGTATTGATTTTATGGGTCCATTCCCACCTTCTATGGGCAATAAATATATCCTTGTAGCAGTTGATTATGTATCTAAATGGGTGGAGGCCATTGCACTTCCAACGAATGATGCGAGTGTGGTGGTGAAGTTCGTGAAGAAGAATATTTTCACTCGTTTTGGGACACCGCGGGCTATAATCAGTGATGAAGGTACGCATTTTTGCAACCGGTTGTTCAATAAGTTATTGGCTAAGTATGGGGTTCGCCACAAGGTGGCTACTGCTTATCATCCCCAAACTAGTGGCCAAGTGGAAGTGTCTAACAGAGAGATCAAGCAAATCCTTGAGAAGACTGTGAATGCCTCGAGGAAGGATTGGGCTATGAAGTTAGATGATGCTCTCTGGGCCTATCGAACTGCATTCAAAACACCTATTGGAACCTCTCCATATAGGCTTGTTTATGGTAAGGCTTGTCACTTGCCGGTTGAATTAGAGCATAAGGCGTATTGGGCAATTCAAAAGCTCAACCTTGATATGGCTTTGGCGGGTGAGAAGAGGATGCTCCAATTGCATGAACTTGAAGAGTTCCGTTTCCACGCGTATGAAAATGCGAAATTGTATAAGGAACGGACAAAGAAGTGGCATGATAAGCACATTGAGCGTCGTTCTTTTGAGCCCGGGCAGCTTGTATTGTTGTTCAACGCGAGGTTGAAATTGTTTCCGGGCAAGTTGAAGTCGAGATGGTCGGGGCCTTTTGAAGTGGTTCGGGTTACCGCACATGGAGCGGTTGAATTGAGAGTCCAGGATTCGGAGAACACATTTTTGGTTAATGGTCAAAGGGTGAAACGTTATTGGGGAGGTGCGGTAAATCACCGCACTTCAATCACTTTGAGGGACCCTTGATTTATACCCGTCGTGCCACGACGTTAAATAAGGCGCTTCTCGGGAGGCAACCCGAGTTTGTACTTGTAATAGTTTAGTTTTTTTTGTTTTTATAGTGTCACGTAGTTGTTGTTTTTGTGTGTCGTTTTTGTAGGAATTGGGTGAGCTAAACAAGGAGAAATTGATGCATTGAGGGGTATGGGACGTCTCGAGGCATGTCCCACGCTTGGGTTTGTACTTAGAATCGAAAATCGGTGCGAAAAAACGTGCTCGGGCGCGTTCGGGAGTGCCCCGCGCCTCCCAAAGCGCGAGAAAAAAGCTGAAGCAAAAAGGCTAGGCGCGGTTAGGAGCGCCCTGCGCCTCCCACCGCGCGCTGCTTGGCAGAGAGCCCAGGAAGGGGCGCGCTTTTGGCCTGCGCCGCGGGCCTAACGCGCAAGGCAAGAAATTCTTTTAAAAACGGGTCAACGGGTTTTGACCCGAAATTCCTTAACCCCAACCCCTATATCCCCGATTTCTAAACTCTTTTCTTCACTATTTTCATCCCAAAACACTCTCTAATCACACACTAATTCACTTGCAACACTTGGAATCATTCCAATTCATTGTGCAATCCACTCTAACAAATTCAAGTAAGTACATTCCTACTCTTCCTTCTCAATAACATGTAAGTTGTATTCATTATTGCTCATGGGTGATTCTCTTAGCTAGTTACAAGCTTTTGCATAAAAATTCAATCTTGATGTGCTTAATTGTCTATGATGCTTAGTATAGAACTTGTGACTTGTAAAAAGAGATCTCCCAACAATTTGGGAGGGTTGGCACATTACAAAATCCATTGAAATTGCTAGTTCAAAGTTGTGCACACTAGGTGTTTGTGAAAAAGCCTCAAAGATGAAATATCAATGACATTGTGAATTCTTGAGTAGCAATGCATTCCTTAGGCTTACTATGAACATTAGGTGATGCACACACACTAGAATTGATCATGAGGCACCCACACTAGCTTGATTTTAAAAATTCAAAACGTGGCATATTTTGCCCAAGGCTAGTTTTGTTCAAGTGTGGGGTTGCTCGTGCCATTGAATTGAGTGATTGACACATTGAGTGTGTGATAAGTGTGGGGTGGTACCCTTGAGCTTGAATTGTATTTTTGGTACTTAACTATACATCTCACATTGATCTTTGTGTTTGTGTAGGTACCATGGTCGCTACCCCGCATAAAGCTAGTTCCTCATCCACCGCGGGTCCGAGGAGAGCTCCTCAAGCCGAGCCTTCGTCCACAACGCAAAAGGGCAAGGCACCGGCCAAGCCCGAGGCAAAGGCAAAGGCTAAGATTCCAAAGGACGCGGTGCCGATACCACGTCCCGAAGGCAAGACCCAGTATGGCCTCCCTTTTGTAAAGAAGGGGGATTGCCAAACATGGTATAAAAATGTGCAGCTTGCGGGGTACATACCCGAGCAAGCCATTGATAAACGGCCGGTGCTACAAAAGTTTAGAAGTGTGGCCGAGAAGATCATTGCCCTCAAATGGGACTTAGTGTTTGAGAGTCCGGGGCACGCCAACTTGGACATGGTCCAAGAACTGTATGCTAACTGGGAGCCCGAGGAGGCGTGGAGAGATGATGACATGGTGACTGTAAGGGGAGTGAAGGTGAAGTTAGATCCATCGGCATTGAATGCCTTCTTGGGGGTAGCTGACCCCGATTATGATGAGCTGAGAGAGTACATCAAGAAACCGGATTACACGGCCTTGCGGGAGACCTTGTGTGGCGAGGGCTCCACGCATAAGTGGGGGCGAGGAGCGACTGGGAGACACAAGTTTATGCAATTCTCACAGTTTCTCAAGCCGGCGCGTGTATGGATGAGGTTCATAAATGCACGGATTCTACCATGTTCCCATTACTCCGAGGTCACTAAGACTCGGGCGTGCATGGTGTACTTTTTCATGACCGGGAGGCCGGTGAACATTGGATACTACATGTTGAGAATGATGAAAGCGCAAAGGAAAGAAAAATCATGTAGTAGGTTGTACTTTGGGAGGGCAGAAAACTTAAATAGTCCTTCAAGTATGGGCATAAGAATATATTTGTCCTTTATGTATACTAGTGAATATATAAAGTCCCTTATCTTTGCAAACCTAGATAGCTTTGGTCAAGCCTTTAACTATGTTTGTAAAACTAACGGGAAAACCCCAACTTCATTAAAAATAACATAGTAGTTATTTAATCCAGTTAAATATTCTATTAATTGAGTCACGTACTGTGACTCTTCCTCCTCAAATTAATCCCATCAACCCCTTTACTCATTTTCTTTCATTAATGTGTTGACCCCCCTTCTCAAAACTCCCGAAAATTGAAATTTATCTATTGTAGAAGCCAAACCCGTAACCACAATGATTTGAACCCACGTAAATGAAAAGGAACCACGACAAAGCAAATTGAAATTAAGGATTAATTTCTATCAATTTAAGGTGGGCTAGTGCCATGCTTTTGACAACAAAGAAGAACATTGAAGATAGAACTAAAGTGAGCATTGGACCTTCAAATGAGCCAGAAATTTTCTTTCAGATGTAATTAAGAAAAAACATTCCAGCCAAAATAGTTGCCCGAAAAATGTGAGTTGACAGATAAATGAGCTAACTTGACCAAAAATTTGAATAAAGACCGTCTAATGTAAGTGTCTGTATCATTGCTTGGAAGAACACGTTGTTCTCTAGTGGAATTGAGGCAGAAAATGGAGGAGTAGAAGATTTTAGTTTCTTTATGGGATGTGGAATATTGCTTTGGTGGTAGTTTAGATTAAAGAGGTGACAATGTATTCTTTGGTTGAGTAATGGCTGTAAAATTGTCATGTTCGACAGCAACAATGGAGAAAGTGACCGTTGCAGCGGTTGGAAATTGATGGTCACGCTGTGAACTTTGGTGATACTAAAGTGACAATGGTGGTGGAGATGAAGTAACTGAGTGATGTTAGATGAATAATAGATGCCGTTAGCCAAACCTTTTCCCTGTTAGTTTTAACTTTTAAGTTAAAGGTCAGACCAAAGATATCCAGTTCTGCAAACATAAGGGATTTTATATATCCACTAGTATACATAAGGGACAAATATATTCCTATGCCCATACTTAAGGGACTATCCATGTTTTTTTCCTCTACTTTGGGAACCTCTTGACCCGTTACTTAGAGAAGGCAGGCGTCCCCGTAGATGAGATTGGGGATCGCATTGTCCCTGATATAGGGAAGCCTTTTGACATTGCTTCGGTCAAGGGGGTGATCACCACGGCACCGGTGAAGCTGACGGCAGACGAGTGGCGGGAGGCAGACGCCAACTTGACTGCGCGTCAGTACTTGATGATGGAGGCTATGGCCCGTCAGTCGGGCGTTGATTTGACTGCTATTGACCGCAAGGTCCCGCTCTTGGAGACCTCGAAGGGTCTGCTGGGCGAGGTTCAGGCGAGAACGGTGGATCCGCGGGAGGATGAGAACACTAACTCAGATGTTGTGGCCAATGATCCGGATAGTGAGTATACGACTGATGATGAGGAGGAGGCCTAGGTCCGCACTCCTGCGTACCACCGGATTTCAGGGCAGTTTTCTTGTACTCTTACTTTTGCACTTACTTCTTTGTCGCACTGGGACATTGCTTAGTTTAAGTGTGGGGTGGGGTACTGCCCTTTATCTAGTTTTTATTTTTGAGGTTTAGGATGCATGTACCTTAGGACTTTTTCTTTTGTCACTTGACTTTGTTTTGATTTATTTCTTGCTTTAATATATGCAAAAATGAAAAAAAAAAAATTAGAAAACCAATGAAAAAATTCCAAAAAGATTTTCGTTTTAGTTTTATTAGTGGTACATGTCATCCGCCCCGTGGTTTTTCTTTTGGCCACGGTTCTTTTCCACGGGGAGGCCTTTGAACCGGGTAGTTTTTATTTTTAGGATTAGGATAGTTAGTTTTAGATGACCCTAGGCTAAGGAAAAAGGTAGAATGCTAGGTGCCTTTGATTTGTTTGATACCGGTGGACTTGGACTTGATTGCATGTGCTATTTGTGGTGTCCTTGGTTTTAATTTGATGCATGCCTAGAGGAAAAAAATGGAACAACCCCCTTGAGATGCTTGAGTCCGCTTGCTTGACTTGATTGTTAACCTTTGTGCATGAGTGCTTAAATTTCCACAAGTTGCATTCTAGAAGCTTGGTTGAGAGTTGTTGATGGAGCCTTTTTGTGTGGACTATGTGCCATGTGTGTTGTGAGGCATATTTTTGTTGCTCCGTGTTGCATATTAATGTCTAGAACTTGCCCCGTGTGTGTGCAAAGCGAAATCCTAGGGTTGCTCTAGTCGGGAAATGATACAAGGCTTTCTTTTACTTGCCTACCCTTACATATATACCTTGGAGAAAAAAATTATTGTTGTGATTTCATTGACCCTTTTTGTTGGCACCCACACCCCGAGCCTACCCATTTGTTTTAAATTGACTCTTTTGGCCCTTACTCCTTAAGCACTTTATTGATATTATGTAGATGATTGGAGTTGTGGTTGGATGTTGGGAGGTTCTTGAGTGGAACTAATAAAGGGGGATATTTGTGAAAATTGTGAAGTAGTGAAAAACATTGGCAAGGTTGGAAGTTGATGAAATTGAAAAAATGAATGAATTGAAGAAAGAAAAGAAAAAAAATAGCAAAGTTGAAAAGAAAAAAATGTGTGGAAAAAGAGAAAAAAAGAGAAAGATATCCCTTCCTTGCTAGTGTGTGATTGAAAAGAAAATATGCTACTTATTGAGAAGGTGTATGTGTGATACTTGTGATTGGGTGGTTTGATGAGAATTGTGCTTGAAATTAAGTGTGATGTATTAAAGTGCTTAGGGAGGTAGTCACTATTACCATATGTATCCTACCCGCACCTTAGCCTACATTACGACCTTTCTAAAGTCCTAGTTAATCCCGATTGGAGTGAGCCTACATTAGTGGAGTCCTACACTACGGGCAAGCCTATGGTACGTTGTGTGTGACATGTGAGCCTTTCATGAGACTGCTTTTTGGTTACAAAAACTCTCACCATTAAAGAACAAGACCCCTGGATAGTTTGCTAGAAATTGTTTACTAAGTATTAGTCTGCACAGTCCTCGTGGGATCGACACTCGACTTTGTCACTTTATTACTTGGCGACCACGTATACTTGCGTGTGCGTTTGGGAGCAACACGCAAAACAGGGAAAAATGGTAATTTTGTAAATATTAGCCTAGTTTTCAAACCCATGCCTATAAATAGGCTATTATGCCTCCTAGAAAAGAGACCCTTTTTTCAGCTTAGAATATACTTTGTTATACTTTTGAATATTCTTAGAGGCAAAGGAAGGGCTAAAACTTGAATCATTTGTAAGGATTTCTTTTGTTAATCTAATTCTTCATATGATTCTTGCCATATTATCTCTTACTATGTGTGTGTTAGACCCTATTATGAGTAGCTAAACTCATACCTTCATATGATTCTTGCCATATCATCTCTTATTATGTGTGTGTTAGACCTTATTATGAGTAGCTAAACTCATACTAGGGGTTTATTAATGATGACTTGATTTTAACTCATACTAGGGGTTTATTCATGATGACTTGATTTTAACTTAAAACATGTTTTTAATCTTGTGTAATCTACGGGTAAAGATGAATCTAGTTCTCTTTCGTACTATCATTGACTAGGGTTTGAGGCACGACCATACTCGAACCTAACCCTACTTTTCTTTCATCACCCTAACGGGGTTGAAGGTGTAGGTTAATGGAAACTAGCGAGAATTTGGGTTACATTGACTATGGCCTACCCCCATCTAAAGGGAAAGACCCCAAAAAGGTCATTCCCGCTCGGGTCCTTGGACTAGGGTTTCTCGCGCTCCATTATTGACTCTAACGGGCTTGATGAGGTAAATTCTCTCTATCCCTAACGGGTTTTGAGGAATACATTTGAGGTCCGACCATTTATGTTACCTATACGATTTGCAAGGTTAAGGCAAGAGTTTGAGTGAAAAGAATCTTGTCGGAATGAGTAAACCCCTAGCTCATTCTCCATAATTACATCTACTTTAAAGTGTTGAGTTTATTGTATGTTTTTAGTGTTTGTTGTTAGTCTTAGTTGCATTTATTTTAATTCTTATCAATTTATATTTAGGAACCAATAAACAATTTATAGAACTCGTTACTAGTTAATCTAAGACTAATAGATTGCAAGCTAGCTCCCTGAGGAAATCGACCCCGACTCTAGTTGGGTACTACTATCTTTGACGATCTCCCCACACCTTTATAGGTGAGTGGATTGAGTGTGGATCAAATTTTAGCACCGTTGCCGGGGAGCTACGGTACATCTATTAGATTGAATATTTTGTGTTCTTGTCTTGCGAGTTATTCCTACCATTTTACCTCTTGTTTTTGGTTTACCGTGTGCAGGTGACTACTAGCAATGAGAAGAAATCCAAATCGAGCTATGCGGAACCCCTCTACAATCGCGCAAATGAGGGAGCTCTATTCCCAAATGCTCCAATGGCTCCAAATGATTATGATTGAGAAACCGAGGAAGATTATGATGACACTTCTCTTAGTGAGGAGAGTTATGGAATTCATGATGTGTTTGCAGAGAATGATCAACTGCAAGTTGAAGATGGTGCCCCAATTGATGGAAACCCCATTGGAAACAGCCAAGCCAATGAAAAACTGAATGTTGATAACAATGTTGGTGTTGCAGGCAATGCACACCAAAGAGGCAACAATGCTAACCGAGGAGGCCAAGGTGTAAACCGAGGTGATCGTGTTAATCAAGCTATTCAAAGAGCCAATCGAGTGAATGTTCGCAATGTCAACCGGAACCAAAGGAATGAAAGGGAAGCTCAAAATGCAAATCCACCAGCATAAGATATGGATGAGTCCGATGAAGAATTGAATATGGAAAGTTTTACTAGTGCAATTGTTCCACCACCTATCCGTGGTAATGTTACTTTCAACACTCCACAAGTGATCTTGCATCGGCTTGACCAAAATGGATACTTTAGTGGAGCAAGCATGATGATCCAAATGAGAATTTGAGGAATTTCATCCAAACATGACATCTCTACAAGTTGGCCCATTGTACGGGAGAATCTTTGCGCCTAAGGGTCTTTCCCTACTCTCTAGCCGGAAAGGCCAATGAGTGGTTGTACAAGCTACCAATGAATTCAATTTTTACTTGGGAGGAACTTGTTAAGCAATTCTTAGTAAAGTTCTTATCTAAGGGTAAACAAGCTTCAATGAGGGACAAGGTTTATATGTTCAAGCAAGATCCAACCGATTCATTGTCCAAAGCTTGGGAAGCTTTTCAAGAAGTTATACTACATTGTCCAACCTATGGTTTTAGAGATGATGTGCTCCTACAATGTTTCTACCAAGGGCTCCATAAAATCAACCAATCGACCGTGAATAATTTGTGTATTGGTAATATCATGGATAAGACTTATCAAGAAGTCAAGGAGATTCTCAGCAAAGTTGCCAAACAATCTCAATATTGGCAATCTAGAGCCTAAAACCCAAATGGAGATAGAGGAATGAATCCAATGATGATGAAGAGATTTTAAAGATCAAGAAGAGCAAATGGCTCAAATTCTTACCAACATTGAGCTTCTTAGAGGTGCCAAGGAAAACAAGGAGAAGAAAGTGAATACTGGTCATGAAGTAGCCCCTATGGGTTATGCGAACCCCGGAGCTCCACTTCTTGCTCTTCTCCATAGAGGGCTAGAAGAATACTTTATGGAAAAATGTTTCAATGTCCATGGTGAAGAATAAACCAATTATGTGTCCAAGTTCAAGGTGGTTATCAAAGGCCATATCAATAAGGCCAATGGAGGCAAGATAGAGGAAGACAAAATTAGAACAACAATCAAGATGGGGGAGGAGTTGGTACCTCTCAAGGCTATGTTCCAAGAGCCCCGTACAAGCATGGCGAGAATGAAGAAAAAAGTCCAACCAAGTTGGAAGAAATGATGGGTTAAGTGCTTAAGAATCAAGAAAGTTACTCCGGTGACATCAAAGATATCAAGCAAACGGTTACATCTCACAATACTTCCATCAAGGCTCTTGAATCTCAAATGAGTAGCCAATACACAAAGTGAATCAAAGACCTTAAGGAGCACTACCAAGTGATACGGTGGTGAATCCTAAGAAGAATGTTAAAGATCATGTGATGGTAATATAACCCGGAGTGGAAAAACATGGGATGATCCTAAAGAAAAAGATGATGGTGCGGACATAGAGGCGCAAGATCATGAGCAAAACATTGGGGAGGAGTTGAACCAAGGCAAGGCGATTGATGTGGATGTAGACATTCCAAGGCATGAAATTGATGATGAGGCAATCCCTCAAGAACCAAGTCCTGAAGTCACTACCACTCAAAAAGTCAAACCAAAGAAAACTCCATCGCCCAAACAAAGCCCTCCTAGTCTAACCTCCATTCCCAAAATTCCACTTCCTTTTTCACAAAAGAGTGTCAAGCAAAGAGAAGCATCACAAGCCAAAAAGATTTGGGATAAGATAGAAACAACATCTATCAACCTTTTTTTTTTTTATGCATTAAGCCAAATGCCAAATATTGCTAAACTCGTGAAAGATCTTGTTACCAAGAAGACCTATAAAGATTATGAACTAAATAAGGTGACTCATCAATGCAATTCAATTGTCTCAAAGCATATGCCAAGAAAGATGGAGGACTCCGGAGCCTTCACGGTCCCATGTACAATTGAAAGGACGCATTTCCCTAAAGCTCTATGTGATCTTGGACTAAGCATCAATTTGATCCCCATATACGGTGTACAAGACTTTGACTACTAAGGAAGTTCTACAAGCTACAACAATGAACTTGCAATGGCCGACCGTTCCAAGAAGCAACCAACTGGAGTTGTCACTAATGTTCTAGTGAAGGTGGAGAAGTTTATATTCCCGGCAGATTTTTTAGTTCTTGATTGCCCAGTAGACTTTGATGTCCCCATTTTCCTTGGACGTCCCTTTCTAGTTACCCGGAGAGCATTATGTGATGTGGAGAAGGGAGAGCTCACTTTCCGATTCAATGGAGAGAAGGTTCTGCTCCATATATACAAAACATTAAAAGAACCTTTGGAGGACGAAGCCACTTGTTCTTATGTGGATATAGTTGTAGATGCACTTGTAGGAAAAGAGAGTGTCCTAGTGAGCCAAGCGGATGAAATGGCTGCAGCCATTTGGAACATGGCTATTGACAATGAGGAGAGTATTGCCGAGTGTATAAAGGCATTGGAAGGATTGGGCACTAGACCCTACATTCCCAAAAGGCTTTCCCTCGATCTTGAAAACCGAACAACTCCACCGAGGAAACCATCCATTGAAAAACCTCCCACTCTTGAACTCAAAGTCCTAGCAACCCACTTGAGATATACTTTCCTAGGTCCAAACTCTACTCTTTCCATAATTATTTTTTTCCACTTAACCAAAGAGCAAGAAGCTCAATTAGTTGAAGTGGTGACAAGGAGAATTAAAGCCATTGGGTGGACTCTAGCGGCTATAAGGGGAATTGATCCGGGAGTTTGCACTCACAAGATTCTGCTTGAAGAAGATTGCAAACCAATGGTGGAACATCAAAGGAGGTTGAATCCTACAATACAAGAAGTTGTCAAGAAGATCATAAAGTGGTTAGATGCGGGGGTGATTGTTCCACTCTCCGATAGTGAAGGGGTATCACCTGTTCAATATGTGCCCAAGAAAAGAGGGATGACGGTATTTCACAATGAGAAAGGTGAAGCTATATCAACTCGAACCATGACCGGTTGGCGAGTGTGTATGGACTACCAAAAGCTCAACAATGCAACAAGGAAAGATCATTTTCCCCTACCTTTCATTGACCAAATGCTTGATCGTTTGGCGGGCCGTGCTTATTATTGTTTCCTTGATGGATATTTGGGGTACAGTCAAATCTCAATTGAAGCAAATGATCGATATAAGACAACCTTTACATGCCCATATAGTACCTTTCCATTTAGCAAGATGCCTTTTGGACTTTGCAATGCCCCGGCTACCTTTCAAAGGTGCATGCTTGCACTATTTCATGATATGGTGGAGAACTTCTTGGAAGTTTTCATGGATGAGTTCTCAGTAGTCGGTGATTCCTTTGAAGATTGTCTAACTAATTTGGAGAAAGTCTTAGAGAGGTGTGAAGAGACAAAGCTTGAGCTAAATTGGGAGAAATTCCATTTCCTTATTTAAGAAGGAATAGTTTTAGGGCACAAGGTGTCCAAGAAAGGCATTGAAGTTGATCATGCCAAGATTGAAGTTATCTCTAAACTTCCACCTCTTACAACCGTCAAAGGAGTGAGAAGCTTCTTGGGACATGCAGGTTTCTATCGCCTCTTCATTAAAGACTTTTCCAAGATTGTGAACCCACTGTGCAAATTGTTAGAGAAAGATGCCAAGTTTGAATTCAATGAGGCATGCTTGAAATCCTTTGAAGAGGTATAGAAAAGATTGACAACCGCACCAGTGATAGTGAGCCCAAGATGGGATCTTCCATTTGAACTTATGTGTGATGCTAGCGATGTAGCATTGGGGGTCGTGCTTGGTTAAAGAGTTGAAAAGATGCTTCATCCGGTCTATTACGCTAGCAAGACTATGAATGGGGCTCAATTTAACTATATGATGAAGGAGAAGGAGTTATTGGCCATTGTATTTGCTTTTGAGAAATTTCGATCTTATTTAGTGGGATCCAAGGTCATTGTGCACACCGACCACTCTGTCATCCGGTATTTGATGGCCAAGAAAGATTCAAAACCAAGGTTGATACGATGGGTGCTCTTGTTACATGAATTTGATCTTGAGGTGCTTGATAGAAAGGGAACCGAGAATTAAGTGGCAGACCACTTATCCCATTTGGAGGAGGAGGGTCGCCCAAAAAAAACCCTTGAGATCAATAATTCTTTTCCGGATGAGAGAATATTGGCGGTATCTTTGGCAAGAGATCCCTTGGTACGCGGACTTAGCCAATTTTTTTGCATGTAGAGACCCGAGGACTTCTCATTCAATCAAAAGAAGAAGTTGATGAAAGATGCCCGACAATACTTTTGGGATGATCCCTTTCTATTTAAAGTATGTGTCGATGGAATGATAAGAAGATGTATTGCCGAAGCCGAGCAAGGAGCTATTCTTGAAGGATGTCACTCCACTCCATATGAAGGGCATCATGGTGGTGTTAGAACGGCGGAGAAGGTATTTGAATGTGGTTTCTTTTGGCCTACTTTGTACAAGGATGCTCATAAATGTACAAAGAGTTGTGATCAATGTCAAAGAATGGGAGGGGGGGGGGATCTCAAAAAGGCATGAAATGCCTCAAAACCCGATTGTGGAAGTTGAACTCTTTGATGTATGGGGGATTGACTTCATGGGTCATTTCCCAAGTTCTATAGTATGAAATACATCCTTGTGGCGGTTGACTACGTGCCCAAATGGGTTGAGGCAATTGCCTTGCCAAACAATGAAGCTAGAAGTGTTATCGCCTTCCTCAAGAAAAATATTTTCACAAGATTTGGCACCCCTCGCACCATCATAAGTGATGGGGGTACCCACTTTTGCTTTAGGGCCTTTAGTTCTTTGTTGGAGAAATATGGGGTAAGACACAAGGTTGCTACACCTTATCATCCCCAAATAAATGGTCAAGTAAAAGTGTCAAATCGAGATATCAAGCAAATTCTAGCCAAATCGGTTAATGTGAGCCGGACGGATTGGTCGAAAAAGTTGGATGATGGTTTATGAGCGTATCGCATGGCATACAAGACTCATATTGGGATGACACCGTTCCGATTAGTCTTTGGAAAAGTTTGTCATCTCCACGTGGAGTTAGAGCATAAAGCTCTTTGGGCATTGAAAAAGCTCAACATGAATTGGGAAGAAGCTTCCAAGTCCTAGGTGGAGAAGTTACATAAACTTGAGGAAATGAGGTTTCTCGCCTATGAGAATGCCAAGCTCTATAAAGAAAAGTTGAAGATCATCCATGACAAGAAGATATAGAACCGTGCATTCAAGGCGGGAGATATGGTGCTATTGTTCAATTCAAGATTACATCTCTTTCTCGCAAGTTGAAGTCCAAATGGAGTGGACCCTACAAGGCGGTGGACACATCACCATATGGATGGGTTGAGTTGCAAGAGAAGAGAAGTTCCAAAACTTTTTGAGTAAATGGCCAACGGGTGAAGCACTACTTGGGATATGAAGCCGAACCTAGAGAGGTTGCTTGCATCTATCTCTTGGACCCTTGATGGACGGAGGTAACACCGTCGTGCTACGACATTAAATTAAGCGCGTCTTGGGAGGCGACCTAAGTTTTACTTTTTTTAACATTTTTAATTTCTGATGTTAGAATTTTAGTTAGTGTAAAATCGCACATGAAGTTCTTGGATAGTTACATTTGATTTTGGTCAAGTAGTGTTAGTGCATGAACAATTCAAGGTGTGGAAAAGAAAAGAAGTCAAGAAGACAAGAATGGAGTGGAAAATATGGGGAAGAACCGCCGAAGGAATTGCGGAAGCCATTATGCGGCCTGCCAAGTAAAATGCGGGCCGCCAGCTTAGGCAGAATGAAAGAATTTTTCTTGCGGGGTGGGAAGCATCCGGCCGGTCATTCGGTAGGGGACCAACCCAACTCCGCAGAACATTCTGCGGTTCACTTACCCTTGCGCCCAAATAGGGACTTGCGTCCATGTCGCCTAGACTTCGGCGACCCGCTGAACAAGCGGCGATCCGCATCTTTCATGGGCCTGGTCGGGTTATCTGACTATAAAAGGCCCCAGGTAAGTTTATTTTTCTCTTTTCACACACCCCACTGTAAAAATTAACTACCCGCTGGCCGTAACTACTATTCCAACGCACCCCAAACAAAACCACCACTCCACTTCACTTCACTCACATGCACCAGATTTCACCAAGCCATCGCTATTCCCTCAACCCGTTTTCATTTTCGCTACAGATCCGGTATGTTTTCACCCTAAAATTTTAAATTCTGGTTGTTTCTAGCTGTGGGATAAGTTAAACATCTTGTTGGGGGTGGGGTTTGGTGAACATCATGTTAGGGCTGTTTTTAACTTGACTTTGTAAAGATTTATACCCTATTGTGTGTGTATTGTTTAAAATTATTGTTGAGTGAAGAAATGGGTAGAAGAAGAGAGTATAACAAAGAAAATAACCAAAATGAACTTCAAATAAAACCATGAACATACCTTGTGTGCTTGATAATCTTGAAAAGACTTGGACTTGGTATGACTTTTAGTTGATTTTTCATTGAAAATTGGTTGAAAATGTGGTTTCGTTCTTGAAAGAGTGTTTGAACGTAGTGAGGAGTTGAGAAGACCACATAGGAGTGTGTTTGGGGGTGTTAAGGGATGTGAGAATGGAATAAATTGGAATCTGTGCACTATAGTAGAATTTGGCCAATGATTCGGCAATCCACCGATGAGGAAATTGATTTTGCAAAATTGAAGAGCGGAACATACTCGGCGGATCTGCAGTTCTACTTGCTGAGCTGCCGGTGTGGTCAGTAAGCATGGATTTTTTGCAAGAGAGACTTTCCTCTCGCACGTCAAACGACGATCTGCCGAATAAAGGAAAATGTCGCAAAGTAAACTGCGAAGAGCACTCGGTGGGCTAGCAAACCCTTTTGCGGAGCCACTGGTGTAGTCAGTGAGCATGAAATTTGTGCAAGGGAGGCTTGCCTCTCGCACCTCAAGCACCGACCCGCTGCACAAGGGGAAAAGGTCGCAAGCTGAAATGCGATGTCATTCGGCAGGATGGCAAATCCACTTGCTGGGCCGCCAGCTTCATCAGAATGCTTTTGCAATTATGCGATTGCGGCTAGCCTCTCGCACCTCAACTGGCGCCCCACTGATTTGTATCAACATGGCTTTTTGCGAGCCACCCATTGCTATCTACTGGCCGCCAAATGTTATGCTTAAATTGAAAGTCCCCTTGAATCTTGCAATTGTTTTGCTTCTTTCTTAGATCTCATGTGATGTAGTATAGTTAATCTTAGTACAGTGTAGGAGTAGGATAATATAGTTGGTATATGTGCTAACCTTTTGCATTGAGTTGATCTTGCCCACTGATATGGCACAACATTAAGCACCAAATAAAAGAGCAAGAAGGGATACTCATCCACCAAACAGTCCCCCTGAAAGTGATCCTTTCGATAGTGATTTTTCTGATAATGAATCATGTGAAGTAAACATCAGCATTGACGAAGAGCATGAAGTGCTCATTTATGAAAGAAGAGTTTTATTAGACAGAATGGAGGAATTCTGCCCAGCTTTCTACAAGGCATTCCTTGAAACGGGATGGATTGAGATATTCACAAGGAGATT
This sequence comes from Petunia x hybrida, assembly GCA_037355625.1. NCBI lineage: Eukaryota > Viridiplantae > Streptophyta > Magnoliopsida > Solanales > Solanaceae > Petunia > Petunia x hybrida. The sequence continues at coordinate 72,368 of JBBBVM010001123.1, forward strand.
GGGTGCAGCTGGTGTGGAGCTAATAATGGAATTTTATGCTGCATTGAGTGAACAAAATGGACCAGAATGTGTGGTCGAATGGAGGGGCATAACTGTGAAAGTTTCAGCAAAAGCTCTAAATCAACACCTTGCACTTCCTCATTTCATTCCAGAGAAGTATATGGCTAAACTAGTTATGAGCGAGAAAATGCAAAGGAAGTGGTTGGTCCCCATCATTGGTCGAGATAGGAAACCAGCGTGGGCAGAGTAGGCGTCATAATTAAATCCCAAGATCTCAACTTTGAAGCCAAGGGTTGGAATGCTATTGTCAGTTCAAGAATCCTACCCACGAGGGAGAATCACATAGTTACTCTGCGAAGGGCAATTCTTATTGGATGCATCATGACTGGGATACCAATCAACTTGGGAGCTGAAATGGTACAAGTGATGTTCGAGGCTGCTAGATCTGGTGGTGGAAATCTCCCTTATGCCAACACATTGAAAGATTTTCTGATGAAGCAGGGGTGTGATACTTTGGGGGGTGATGATTATGCCTTTGCTGCAAGAGGCTTTGAATTATATGTAATTGAAGATGAAAACAACTCAATCTACCCAACACTTGCTGCCCCTACTCATAGAGCACCACCACAAGCTAACAGGCCATCTTTCTCAAGAGCTCCCCTACCTCATGTACATAGGGAAGCTGAAGCTTCCGTAGCAAATCTCACTCGAGATCTTGAGGAGTCGCAAGGCAAGATGCAAGAGTTCGGTGTGCATATACAATATGCCTCGAATGCAGCCACCTCCACCTTCATCAAGCAAAGTCAACCAGACTGAATTTGACCAGTTACGTGCAGCCATTGATGCAAATGCCAAGGATATCTTGAAAATCAAGAAGTGCATTCATGTGTCTGCCATTACATATCTGGATGTGGTGAAGAATATGAACATGTTGTGTAGTGAAAAGGAGCAAAGGCAAGAAAAGTCAAGTCAACCAACAGCTCCAGAAACTATGCATCAGAGGAACATGAGAAGAATGGAAAAAGAGGTACTTGGATACTTGGGTGTGCTCAGAAACAGGGAACTTGATGAAGAAGTACAAATGGATTTAGCTAGGATGGCTTCAATGGAGGAACAAGTACGAGCAAGAGCGAGAAGAGGGCAAAGAAGACAGCAAGCCCACAAGGATCATGTTGAGGGCAATGGCAAAGGAATTGCCCGAGATGAATTGGGAGTTATTCTGTCCCTTTTTTATTGACCCCATAAACTTGTGTTTTTATTTTGCATTAGTTGCTTTGGGACATAGCAACTTTTCATGTTGGGGGTGGGGTAGTTAATTTTTGTTGAATGTCCTAAATGATGTTTATATTGGTGTTTTTAACTTAGGATGTTATTACTTTAATTTAGAATGTTAATCTTTAAACTAGGATGTTAATTTCTTGTCTTTAATCCTTGTCTTTTAAATTCATAGTATAATGATTGTTGATTAGTTGTTAAACCCAAAAAATGCAAACAAATTGAAAAATTTTGAAAATCCCAAAAAGATGCCAAAGGTACTCCCGTGAACTGCGCTTGGGATGTTGCATTCTTTCCTCTGATTCGCACTTGTGGCGATACATAGGCAACTCTCGTGAAACTCACTTTTACTTGGGCCCAAAACAACAACCACCTCCATTATAAATACCATTTGTGTAAATAGCTTAGAAGTAGTAAATAACCTTCTTGGTTTTTCTTTGACTCGGTTCTTTTCCAAAGAATGCAATTCTTTTGAACCGAGCACGTTTTATGACTAAATCATAGAAGTGTCATCCTTGTTTTGTTGACTTGTTTAATACCAACATATTCGGAACGCACATGAGAAAGCTTAGTGGATTGTTTGTTAAAGAGTTGCACCTATAACCTTTAGGTTCTTTTGATGACTCTATGCATGTGTAGTATAGGCTAAATCCTTACCTTAAGCGCTTGAAAGTTGATTGTCTTGTCTCTTGTCCCTTATGCTAGTGAGGTGATTTTTTGCTTAAGCTTGTTAATTGCATATTCTTGTTAGAACTTGGCTTGTGTGTCTTTAAAAATGAATGGAGTGTCAAATTAGTGATTGGATGGGATGATAGGTATTTTTTTGACCCGTTTGAGCCTTTCAAGCCACCAAAAGAAATTAATCCTTAGTTAGCCAACTTTGAGCCTTAATATCCTTTCTTTTGATAGCCACGCAAATAGCTCAAGCCAATTCTAAGTGCTTGATAGCACTAACCTTCTCTTGGATCTATCTCCTTGAAGCATTGAAAGACGTGCAAACTTAGACTAGTTTGGGGGAGGGGAACAAAGAAATGAAGGCTAAGTGGCTCTTCAAAAAGGAAGATGATTGTATAAAGAAAAGTTGCAAAAGAGGGAGTTTAGTCACTTTTTATCCAAACTATACCCCACCTATAACCAAAAGCTACATTAGAACCTTGAAAGTCCTATTTGATCCTTCACTAATTCACATGAAAGAAATAACAAAGTGACACTAAGGGAAAACCAATGACATTGTATGTGCTTAACTTGCATTCATTTGTAAGAGTGAGGGGTTAGAATTGAGGGTCCCTTTTGTTTGAATTATATTAAGAGATAGGGACCCATTCCTTGCGGTGAGAGCATTAGGGGACTTGTGACTTGAAGATGCAATTAAGAGAGCCTTAGGTGAGTTGAGAAAGTAATTGTGCTATGCATGCTCTAGTCATCACTAGAAGCTCTAGTGATGTAGTTGTGATTTTGGCGCTTGTGGATTGTTGGTTGAATTCTCATGTGTAAAACTAAATGTTAGTATCAACCAAAGTCAAGAAATTCCTCTTGTCTCAGTCTCATTGTTGAACTCAATCTCGGTGCTAAATTATTACACATAAGATAGTTTTTATATGTTGCGTGAGGACAAGCAAAAGCTTAAGTTTGGGGGAGTTGATATGTTGGTATTTTGCGTATAATTGCAACTCTTTTAGACTAGCTTTCACGTCCTAAAAGCTTTATTATTTGAGTAAATTTTATGTTTATGTCCATGTTTCAGGATAACAAAGAATATTAATGTACAAAGCCAAAGAGAATGAAGAAAAGAGCAAAAAAAAGTGAAATTTGGCTACATTTTGAAGAACAGGGAGAACATGCAGCAGCTTGATCGGCGACCCCGCCGAATCACTGGCCAAAGGAGGATCGAGTTCAAGAGCTCATCGAGTTCCTGCGAAGTAAGGAGGCGGACCGCCAAAAGATCTTCTAAACACATTCTGCGACCTCGCTGGAAGAGATGTGATCCCGCCGACCTTCACAGTGAGTTCAAAGACATCTGCGAGCTAGTGGAGTTATCCGCCGTTGAATCTGCGCCCTGCTGAACCTGCACCGCAGAACAAAAAAATTGAGGGTTAGATTAGCCTTTTGCAGCCGCACAACTCATTATGCGGCTAGCCGAATCACCGCGGTCTAGCATAAAACAGGGCAAAATGGTAATTTTATAAATATTATCCTAGTTTTCAAACTCATGCCTATAAATAGGCTGTTATGCCTCCTAGAAAAGAGACTTTTATTTTCAGCTTAGAATATACTTTATTGCACTTTTGAATATTCTTGGAGGCAAAAGAAGGGGGATAAACTTGAATCTTTTGTAAGGGTTTATTTCATTAATCTAATTCTTCATATGATTCTTACCATATCATCTCTTACTATGTGTGTGTTAGACCCTAGTATGAGTAGCTAAAATCATACTAGGGGTTTATTCATGATGACTTGATTTTAACTTTAAACTTATTTTTAATCTTGTGTAATTTACGGGTAAAGATGAATCTAGTTCTCTTTCGTACTTTCATTGACTAGGGTTTGAGGCACGGCCGTACTAGAACCTAATCCTACTTTACTTTCATCACCTTAATGGGGTTGAAGGTGTAGGTTAATGGAAACTAGCGAGAATTCGGGTTACATTGGCTACGGCCTACCCCATCTAAAGGGAAAGACTCCAAAAAGGTCATTCTCGCTCGGGTACTTGGACTAGGGTTTCTCGCGCCCCATTATTGGCCCTAACGGGCTTGATGAGGTAAATCATCTCTGTATCTAATGGGTTTTGAGGAATACATTTGAGGTCCGACCATTTATGTTACTCATACGATTTGCAAGGTTAAGGCAAGAGTTTGAGCAAAAAGAATCTTGTCGGAATGAGTAAACCCCTAGCTCATTCTCCATATTTACATCTACTTTAAAGTGTTGAGTTTATTGCATGCTTTTAGTGTTAGTTACAGTTGTAATTATTTCAATTTTTTATCAATTTATATTTAGGAACCAACAAACAATTCGTAGAAACCATTACTATTCTATCTAAGACTAATATATTGCAAGCTAGCTCCCTGAGGAAATCGACCCCGACTTTAGTTGGGTACTACTATCTTTGACGATCGCCCCACATCTTTATAGGTGAAGGATTGAGCATGGATTAAGGATCAAGACTGGGTAATCGCTATGCAGGAGGAACTTTATTAGTTTGAACGTAGTAAGGTATTTCCCTCCACCTAAGGACAGGTCCATCATTGGAACTAAATGACTGTTAAAAAATAAGCTGGATGAACATGACACAGTAACAAGGAACAAAACAAGACTGGTGGTTCAAGAATATAGTCAAGAAGAAGGGATTGATTATGATGAAACCTTTGCACCTGTTGCTAGAATGGAAGCCATTACGATGTTGGTTGCTTTTGCAGTTTATATGTAATTTAAGCTGTATCAGATGGATGTGAAGAGTACATTCCTTAATGGGTATCTGAATGAATAGGTGTATGTAGTTCAACCACCTGATTTTGAAAGTTCAAAGTTTCCTGATTATATCTACAAACTTGACAAGACATTATATAAATTAAAACAGGCTCCTAGGGCTTGGTATGAAAGGTTATCTGGGTTCTTATTGAATAATGGTTTTACAAGAGGAAAGATAGACAACACTTTGTTTCTAAGGAAGAAAGCCACAGACCTGCTGATTGTTCAAGTGTATGTAGATGACATCATCTTTGGAGCTACTAATGAGAACCTCTACAAGGAATTTGCCGACCTGATGAGAAGCGAGTTTGAGATGAGTATGATGGGTGAGCTAAATTTCTTTTTAGGCTTACAAATCAGGCAAACTCAGGAAGGTACAATTATCCATCAGAAGAAGTACATTAAGGAACTTTTGAAGAAATTTGACATGAAGACTACCAAGGATATGAGCATACCCATAGCACCTGGAACTAAGTTGGATCTGATTGAAACTGATGCTTCAATTGATGCAACTAAGTACAGAGGAATAATTGGTTCACTGTTGTACTTAACTACAAGTCGTCTAGATATTGTGTATAGTGTTGGGTTATGTGCAAGGTTCTAATCAAAGCCAAATGAGTCACACTTAACACCAGTCAAGAGAATCTTGAGATATTTGAAAGAAACTCAAGATCTGTGCTTATGGTATCCAAGAGGTAGAAGTTTTGATCTGATTGGTTTTGTAGATGCTGACTATGCTGGTCACTTGGTTGATAGGAAAAGTACATCTGAGATGACGCACTTCCTAGGTCCTTATCTTGTTTCTTGGGCTACAAAGAAGCAGAATTCAGTAGCTTTATCTACAATAGAGGCTTAATATATAGCAGCTGCTTTGTGCTCACTACAACAAAATACATCTATAGCTACAAATTCTTAGCTATGAATATGAATATCGTGGCTAGTGCTTAGCATTAGCTACAAAAATTAAGGTTCTATGGCTATTTTTAATTTCGTAAAATATCATAGCCACGAAAATGATGTTGTCAAAGCTAATTACTTATTTTTGATGTAGTTGCTTAATTTCGTGGCAATAACTACCTAAATAGCTACGATCTATTGCTACGATAATATTTTATAGTTAAACATAAGCTTTTGCCACGCATTTAAAGTTACTGTAGCAATAATGACCTTTTAGCCAAAATATGTTATTTGTAAAAAAATAATAGAACTATACAAATATTTTGCTTCAAGTTGTTAAAATCCGTGGCGACTACATACAACTACAAATTTATTGCTACGATAAATTTCGTAGTTAAACATAGAATTTAGCCACGTCTATAAAATAATTGTAGCAATAATATTTATTTGAAACTGAAAAGTGTAGCTATATGATTCTTTTTTCTCTTATATAATATGTGTGGCAATAGTTGAGTTAATAGCTAGAAGTTATAGATAAATAATTTTTGTCACTATTTGCAAGCGTCTGCTAGGCGTTTGAGTTACAGTAGACGTATCCTAAATTATTGAAATTTTTTTAAATTAAATTAATGAATAATTTTTCTTAAATTATTTGAAAAAATGTAGTCGTCAAAGTAATTTGGCTTAATTATCTACGATTATATGACATTACAAAATAAATAATTATATATGAGTTAATGAATTTGTTAATTGTCAATAACATAGACTAAAATATAAAATATAATCTTCAATTATAGATCATTTGTATACTTGTGGCATCAAGCTTATCAACTAAGTTCTTGCACTTATCAGGTATTGTTTCATTTTATTTTATTTTAATAATTTTTTGACATCAATTACATGATTTTATATTTAGAATTGAAATGAAAACTAAGTAATGACATCAAACAAATGTGTGAGTAATTAATAATGCGAATTTTAAATTACTATAAGCATGTATAATATCATATGTAATATTTTTACAAGAAGAAAAAGTTATAATAATATGGTCTTTTACTAATTTAATAACTTGCATGTTACCACAAATCTAATCATACATTAAATTCATAATTGAGAACTTATATAGTGTGTAAAGACTATTATCCGATATTTCTCTATAAGTTAAAATGTCACTGAGGTTTGTAAATTTATTTCAATAAAATAAATAACTATGTAGTTATACGAGCAATAAAATTAACACTCTTATTAAATTTTATCTAAAAAGCATAACAATTATTAATAATGGTAACATCTATAACTATTTTAATAAATTAATAATTATCATACATCTAATTACATACTACAACAATAATTACGCTTCAATCTTAAGTTAATTGAAGTCGATTGTATGAATTCTTGATAGCATAAATGGTCTTTATAGTTTCGTAATATTTTAGAATTAAATAATTTGAGATAAGAGAATTAAAAAAAATTAAAAATATCATGATAATTAAATATATAATAATTTCCATGTGAATTTAAATTATAATTCAAATAATTAAGTTTTTAGTTATATCTTATTTATATTTTATCAATGTTAGTTATGACTATATGTAGGGATAGTTACACTAAAAGACAAGCAAAAGACGAAAATTACCAAAAATGACCCATATTTCTGAATCTTACCCGACCTATCACCCTTTTTCCGAGATAGCAGTCTACCGCAAGTTTATACAAATTTATAAAATTATATAAATTTGTATATGTGTGTATATGCGAGTGAATAAATCTGTATATTAAGGATGTTTATATGAATTTTTATTTTTTTGTGTATATTTTTGTATTTCTCTCATTGTTACGCAGTTATCTATGTATATTCATATATAATTTATTATTTGGCGGGAGATTTGTATGTATAAACTTGTCCAAAGCAATGATTTAGACGCAATAAACAACATAAATTCAGTAAAATACAAAAAAGTAACGACACCACTAGCGGGGGAAGGTGTCTGTCGGCGGCTTAGTGGTTGGGGAAGGGGAGATTTGGTAGCTATGGTGTTTTTTATGAAGCAGTGCTAAAATTTGTAATTTAATGGATTGGTGCTATGCATGAAAAAAATATGGCCTCCTGTTTGTAATTTTGGATAGTGGCTGCCTATTTTAGAAAATTTGCCAAAAAGTTCAGAACTTAATTTTTTTTTTTTACAAAGAGGGAATGAAATTATATTTTCTTCATTTTCTTCTCTAAATATAAAGGAAATTATTTAAGTATTATAATTGGCATCTTTTGTAAGATAAAAAAGAAACTATAAATAATCACTATAACTAGTTCTACTAACCGGCTGAAATGATGTAACTAAACTTGAAAGATATTTATTTTAATTAATTATATCTAATACTAATTGTGTAAATAATATTTGTATAAATATTTTTACCTAAAAGACTTTTTTAAATGATTCTTTACTTTTATATACTTAGATTTAGTATAGCTAATTTCTAAATGTTGAAAGATAAAATGTTAAGAAACTCACGTCCCACATCGATCAACTACCAACTAGTTTATTGCTATATAAGCAAAAGGCCAACAAGCACCAATAAACGCACGGGGAAGGCCAGCAAGCAGCAATTAACGCACGGAGGCGCAAGGATACAGAGCATGTCTTTGGAAGATTTGAAGGGGGTACTATTAATATAAGATAATAAGGTGGAAAAACACTTCGTTTGTGTCTATGTCGATGAATCCAACCAAGTAATTTGATAAAAAAAATTAATAAATTAATTAGATAATTAGAATTAGATAATTAGAAGAGTAAGTATGTTTAATAATAATAAATAAAAATAATTAGTAGTTAATTAGTTGGTGAGTAAATTTCAGTATTTTCAAAATTACATTGACTAATTCATTATGTTGTGTTTTTGTCGTGGCTACAATAATAAAAAGATAGCTACAAATTTTGTTTGTCGTGGCAAAATAGCAAATTCATTTGCTATGACTATATTATTCGTGGCAAAAAGTTCTATCATCATAGCTACGATAAAAAAAAGTTTTGTGGCAATAAGTATTATTTCTTTGCCAGAAGACATGTAAAGTCTGTGGCTAACTTTTAGCCACCCCACATTTAGCTACGAATGCTACGAAAGAAAAATATTGTGGCTAATTAGCCACGAAAATTTTAATATTTAGCTACAATGTATTTTGTAGCTACAGATGCATAATGTTGTAGTGGCTGTTGACAGCTATTATGGATCAAACAGCAGTTGGAGAACTTTGGAATCAAGTGTGGACCAGTTCCAATCTTTTGTAACAATACTAGTGCAGTCAATATAGCCAAGAACCCGGTCCAGCGCAAAAGAACCAAACACATTGATATTAGGCATCACTTTTTAAGGGATAATCTTGAAAAGGGCCTAATTACTATGAATTTTTGTAGGACCGAGGATCAAATTGCTAATATCTTCACTAAGCTTTGAACAGTGTACAATTTAAAAAGAACAAACTTGAGCTAGGGATGACCAAGATACACAGATCGAGGCAGCAACTTGTTCTCCCGATGATTGGCTAGAGAAGCTTCTTTGTTTACTTGTCTTAACTTTATATTGTTGACTCTACTTTTGAAACTTAATCGTTTTTCTTGCTAACCTTGTTTGAACATGTTTTCATGACTTAGAAGCAGGCAAATAATTTTTCAAACAGAGGATTAATATTGATGAACCTGGTGCTTGGACGTTCAGATACGCATTCAATTACTTACCCTGATTGTAATACTTATCTTACGTGGCAAAATTATCACCAATTTAACTACAAGTGTCACCGAATTAATTGTTAATTTCGAAATTCAAATTCTGAGGAACCAGTGGCGTGAGTCTTTTAAACGTAATAATGGCATGCAACTTTTACACATCCTATTAGCCCCTGTTTCCCTTCCCAATACACTGACGTTAAACCTTCTCTATTCCCATAAGTCATCAGGAAGGCTCTTTTGTGATTCATTGTTTCTATCATTATTAAAGAAAAAACCAAGTCTTGTCTGAAAAACTCTCATGAGTGTGTGGAGGCAATCCAACTCCTCAAGTTAGTGAGATTTCCTCTAGTGAAACTGCAGTTGTGGTGATGGAGGAACAGAAGAGTAAGTTGGAGAAGAGGCCTATGGATGAGGATCTGGTAATGTCTGTAAAAAGAGGAGATTAGTTAAAGGAGGTGAACGTGGGGGTAGTTCAAAAGTTGGTAGTACTGGAGATTTTGATGATGATGTGGGTGAGTGTAGCAAAAAGGGTAGTAGCAATGTGAGGAGACCTGTTACTCGAGGTTCTGTAAGAGAACATCAGGAGAAGGCTGTTGAAGAACCTGAGGTGTGCAGGAAGGGTTCTAAAGTTAAGTTGGTGATTGGAGAAGTCAAAGAAGAGAAGAAAAGAAGGACAGACTACTTCAGAGGGTTTCCATTGGTAAAAGGTAAAATTCTGGTCGACCTTGAGTTAGATAGTATAACTCCGTTGGTAGAGAAATTGAGAACTCAAAGTTGGCTGAACTTGTGTAGCGAGGGAACTCGTAGGCTTTATGAGAAGGAAGTTCAGGAATTTTACACCAATTGCACATTACGTGAAGGAATAGTGACCACGATTGTGAAAGGTCTGGTGATCCAGTTCAACTATGATGAACTGGGAGTGATTTTGGATGTTCCATCCCAAGGCTATAGTGAATATCTGAGGAATGCATGACCGGCTAGAGGAGATGGTGTGCCTGCCCTGGAGGTATCTAAAAAGTTTGCAAGAAAGCCCAGATTGACAAGGGCTACTTAGGTGAAAAAGAAAGCAATGGCCCCATTCCACCTATTGCTATTTGAGTTTGTACTAAAGAACCTATTGCAGAGGTCTAAAAGGCGCAGTGAGGCTAATTTTCTTGATCTGACGTATATGGACCTGCTAGATATAGAGGTTCGTATAAATCTGCCTGATTTGATGATTAAGCATATTGGTAGGGTTGCAGATGTGGGGCTAGGTAAACATGTTGTGATTTATGGCTTTCTTCTGTATAAAATTTTTGAGTTCTTTCGGGTACCTGTTAGTGGGTGGACTGAGTCGGATCATAATGACATGTTTGGGAGGAACATACTAAGGTCTTGTGACTATGTGTTGGATGGTGAACTTGTTGAGGAACCAATCAATCTGGAGGAGGAACCTGAGGAAGTGCCCGTTGCTCGTGTGGACAGGAGGTTAGAGGTCTATTAGAGGCAGCTTGAGAGGCAGACTGAAGAGATAACCTGGCTGAATGCTGACAAGACTAGGCTGGAGGATGAGCTGGAACGTGAAAGACAAGGAAACTCTGCTCGTCTTCCCAAGTTGCTTGCTCATTTTACTATCCCCGATATTCCCCGTGTCTGAACCAGTCCCTTCCTCATGTCCCTTAGTGGTTCTATTAATTTGGCCTATTTTAAGACAATTATTACTTTTGGTTGTAATATTTTTGATGTTTGCATTAAGCCGATTTGGCACTTATTATGTTTAATATCCTTTACTGCTATTTGCTGGTAGTCTATGTCTGAAACAGGTTCCTGACTTAACAGGTTGCCTAGCTGCCTATGGCACTAGAGTCAACTTTACTTAAATTAAGCTGAGCAGGTTCATACAACTGTGAGCTTTTCGATGATGCCAAAAGGGGGAAGTTAGATGTTGTGTAGATTAGTTTATGTTTGTGACCTATTTAACCTAACTTAATTACCCTGGTTCTTGTTGAGTGTTTGTATGTACAGGTTCTTATGCTAATACCCTCAGTGAGAAAATATTGTTTATCATCATCAAAAAGGGGGAATTTGTTGAATATAGGTTTTGATGATTGACAAAGGTCCTGGTGCTGAGTAAACAATGAAAAGGTTCACAGTTGAAGATATGAGTTGAAGGCTGTTCGAGTTGGGTTCGAGACCAAGTTGAAGAACTCAAGAGGAACAGCTGGTGTTCGAGTCTCAATCGAAGTTGAAGAAGGAAGAGCTTAAAAGCGGCGCTGAAAGGAATCAGTTTCCCAGGCGGAAAAGGATTGAAGACTTATGCAAAACAACTTAGGTTTTGAATAAGAAAAATTTTTCAAACCTTATTAGAAATGGATTTTGAATTGTAAAAGGTGTTCTAACCGAAGCTGAAAAAGGATTTCAAGACTCTATAAATACAAGTTGTTTTGGCCTGAATCATTACGCACTTTAGAATTCTTAACAGAGCAAATTGTGAGCAATTATTCGTGAGAGCTATTGTGTGCAAGAGCAGAATCAAGGCAACAGAACCTGGAGGAGTTCGAGTTTCATAGCTTAGTCTGTCTGTCTAGTTTTCTGTAATAGGTGATCGAGCTGTAATTCTATCAGCTTTTTAGAAGCATTGACAAAAGAATACTTTTGATGTAGAAGATTCAACCTTACAAGCTATAGTGAAGCTTGAAAGGTTTTAGGTACTAAGAGTTTTAGTTCCTTGGTTATTGAGTCATTGTAACCTATAACTTGCTCAGTTTTCCTTAAATGGAAGAGTTTAAATCTCAATAGTTTGGGTCGTGGTTTTTAATCCCTTGAGCAAGAATTTTTTCCACGTAAAAATCTCCATGAGACTTTATTTCCGCAATTACTTTAAGTTTCAGAGATAGGTGAAACTCATTGAGAACCTGGTTCTTAGTGAGTAACTGGACTTAGCAAGAAGCAAGTTTTTAGGAGATTAAAAATCGGGTAAGAATACTATTCACCCCCATCCCCTCTAGTATCTTACGAAGGTGCACCAAGTGAAACAATAATGTTGACACATGCTTATATTTTTGACAAGTGATCCACTTTTAGGAGGTAATTAAGTGATAGCAGATAATTACCAACGTGCTTATAGGATATATCTAGTCGCTAATTCAGTGGAATAAATAGCGTCATCTAGTGTCATATTATTGAGCATCATAAAATCCGCTAGATGTGAACACTGTAAGAAGTCTAAGTCGTGTCAAGAAGAATGAATTCCAGCAATTAGGCTAGAGCCATAGAATAGTTAGGGGTCGTGTGGTTACAAGGATAAGAGATAGTAATTTCGGGACTAGATGTGGGAACTTCACTTCTCTCTCGTAGCTGTTTGATCTTCTAATGTATTTTATCTTTTGAGAACTTATATTTATAGTGCTGCGGCATAGGTTGTACTGTAGATAGTGCAAAGCAATGGTGTTGGCAATTGGCATAAAGCAAATTTGGGTACGAGTTTGGAATTGTTATACTTTCCTTATTAGTTTGTCCCAAAAAGTTTGTCATATTTTTAAATTTTGCAACAATTCAATTCCAAAGTTACTTTTCGACTCATTTATAGCCACACAAATATTCATGGCTTATTTTAGACCATAAATTTCAAAAGTTTTCCTTTCTTTATTAAACTTTGTGTCAAGTCAAATTACGACAAACAAATTGGGACGGAGGGAGTATTACTGCTTCCTCTGCTTTATTGGGAATTTTGGCACCAGTTATAGTTGGATACTATAATATAGTATACTGCTACTTTTTTTTAATGCTGTTGAAAGGAAACTATTTGAAACATTATTTTTCTTGTATCAAAGCTAATAACTAGAGATTTATATAGTTTATAAAAGATGATGCACCCTTAAGTGATACTAGAACGGGGTGAATAGTGACATTGTTCAATTTTTAACTCCATAAAAATGAACCAGGTTCTAAACATGCAATAACGTAAAATTACACAACCAATTTTAAGTGGGGAAAATCTCCTTGCTCGAGGGAGCAAAAAATCACGACCCATAGATGGGATTTAACACCTCCACTAACACACGAGCAAATTCAAATAACACCTTGTAACCTAGGACTAAACTCTAGTCCCAAGTTCACACAAACTACCCTCTAGTTTATGAGAACTAACCTTACTGAGTTTCACCAAAATAACTAACAAAGTTTATCACAAAGCTATCACGGTTACAAATAAAACTTTTTAACAAAGCAACTAACTGAATCAACAAGCTACTAAATGTTCACCCTCAATTGAAAAATAAACTTAATCAGATCTACCAAGATAGGTTTCGCCTTTGTTCTAGTTGAGTGAATTGATAAGCTAGGACTCCTCCTTGTGCTTTTATACTTTGGCAGTCTAGGGTTTGTTCCATACACACAGTCTTGTGTGAAAAGGATCGTCTAACGATAGACTTTCTTATTTGTGTCAATCACTAAATAATGACAACTCCTTCTACAAATAGAACTCTGCTCCACTGCACAGACTTTACGTGCACCAACTGCATATTTATCCCCTTGTGTATACTGCTTGTGTCACTTATCAATGCTGACTTGTCAATCATCAAAACCATGCCTCAACAATTTCCCTCTTTTTTATGATGGAAAACCCTATTACTGCTGGTAGCCAAAACTCCTCAACTGTTCACTCAGACAAGCTAAATCCCAGTCTTCCTGAGAACCAAGTGACAAACAGAACAAGCAAAAGTAGAACCAAACAAAACCAAAAGCAAGAACCTAAGGAAATAAATAGACTGAAATAGGGTAACAAGCAACAACCACTGATAAGCATGACACCAACAGTATACTTCCCCCCTTTGGCATCATTGAAAAGATAACATACCTGCACACCAATATAGCCACACACTAGTCTAGAGCATAAAGCTAAAGTATAACAAGCACAATATTTTAGAGGCAACCAAGGGCCCAACAGTTAGATAACCATTGCAAAAACAACAAAAGTCAAGCAGTATAAACAACCAGTAAAGGATTCACACCAAGCACTTACAAAACCAAATTGTCTGAAATGTAATCACCAATAGACTAAGGGGATTAAAAGAAACATGGTAAATAGGATAAGTCTTCAGGGATTCAGATTGAAATGTTGCACAATAGCAGGAAGATTTCTGGAGTTGGTTCTCTTTTTCATCACAAGAGCAGCTTCCATTATGTCATGCTGAATAATGAGCGTGGTTACCTCCTGCTCTTTTGCCTCTTGTTGCATCTTCAATTTAGCTACCTCAACTTGCAGCTCCACAACCTTATCATTAAGACTCTCAACCTGTTCTTCCTTCTCATCATCTTCCCAACTAATGGAGTCCTCAACTTCAACAGCCTTTTTCCTTTTCTTGCCACCTTTGCTGGTCTTCTCATCTTTTTAGTAGTCACAAGAGTTTAGAAAATTTTTCTCAAATAGATATTTGGGCTTAGGAATGTAGCACTCAAACCCTTCAAGTGGAACTCCAAAGTGTTTAAACAGAGGGGTCAGAAGAAACCCATAGGCCAAGCTGTGTCTCCCTCTCTTTAGATCAGTTATCCTCTTAATGTGCTTAACCATCAACTCAGGGTAGCTGATAATAGACTCCCTCAGAATGAGGTCCATGTAGGTTTGATCCAGAAAGGTTGACTGGTTCCTTCTCTCCTTCCTAGGAACTACATTCCTAATCACAATCTCAAACACCAATTGATGGAATGGTTCCATCTTTTTCTTCTGCACCTTCCTGGCCTTTTTCAATTTGTGAATTCCAGTAAATCTCTTTGTGACAATCAAAGGTTTCACACCATCAGGCCTGGGTGGCTATTTATACTTGTCATACCCTGCATACCCATCTGACTGTACTCCAATAATTTTACCAAGAAGATCTTTGTCAAAGATAAACTTGACCTCATTCACAGAAGAAGAGACCACTCCTCTGATCACCTTGCAGTTTATGTAAAACTCCCTCACCAGCTTATCATAAGACCACTTCTCAGCTTCCTCAAACATCTGAGCCCACCCCTGTACTTACAGCTTTTAAAACAGACTGTCAATAGCTGGTTCAGTCACATCTACTAGTATTTTTCCTCTTACAATCTTTCTTAGTGCAAACCATTCAACTCTATCAATAGCTTCCTTCTTTGGTACTAGTTTATCTTCACGAATGTCATCACTCTTAGATGACTCATCTTCAGGTTCATATTCCTCCATAAAGTCCTTCCTTATTTTCTTGGTTCGTTTCATTGCCTCAGCCAGCTTCATCTCTTCCTGTTTGGTAGAAGCCCTAGTAGCAGGTTTCCTACTAACAGTAGAGGGACCAGCCTTGTCTGGCAGCTTTCTTGCCATTCTACCAACTTAACTTTCAACTTCCTCATTCATTCTAACATCACTCACTCTCTCACCAGTTCCTCTCACTAACCTTCTCTTCTTATCAGTTCTCACAGTCTTAGCCTAGCTACTTCCCTCATCACTCACTCTATTGGTTGTTTTTGCTTTCAGTTGATTAACTCCTCCCTCACTCTGTGAATCTTCAACCAGGTCAACTAGTGCAGCAGGACTCCAGCCTTGGACATTCACTGTCTTAGGACCAGCTAACAGTGATGTAGTGTCAAATTTCTTTTTAGACATAGCAGTGGACTCAACCCACCTTTCCTCCTATCTACCAGCCACTCCTTTCTCCCCTGGCACAAACAACTCAAGACTGTCATCCTCTCCAGTCTTAGGGGCATCATGCAAACCAGGTCTACTTGATGAACCCTTGACAGAATCTCTAGTACCCCCAACTTCAGTTTGGTTTTCCCTTACATCCTTCACTTGTTGTCCCCCTCTACACGGTCAGAACCAACAACACTTTATTAGTTACCTACCACCTTATCTTTCACCAAGGTTTCTACATGAGTTTCAACTATGGGTGTTTCAATAACAACTGATTTAGCAATATCTAACTCAACAATAGCAGGGGTTTCAACAACAGATTCAACCACAGGGATTTCAACTACAGACTCAACAAAAAGGTTTTCAGTAGGAACAACCAGCTTTGCTACACTATCATCATCCTCTTGAACCTTATCTCCTACTTGTTCTCCTATACTAGAACCAACAGTAAAATCAACAATAGTTTGGGATTTTGATTTTACCTCATAGCGCGATGGTAGTTCTTCCTGTTGCTGGTCTGATGCTACACCCTTTTCTACTTGAGACGACTTATGTTGAGAAGAGTCACCCACTATGGTCCATCTAGCCTTGGCTAGTTTTCTTGCTATGGCCACTGGTCTTTTGCTCATTGTGCGGTTTAGGGTTACGGAGACTTTGGGTTTTGGTGTACTTTGCTGTGAAGAGTTAGTAGTCATTGATTCTTGGTTAGGGTTTTACATAGGATTGCGGGTTTTTTAGAGTGAAGGAGCAGCTTCTTAGAAAAACGGAGGTGATTAGAGTTACTGATTTTGTAGAAGTATTTTAGATTTTGGGTGAGGAGACGGTTATAGAGTGTAAAAGAGAGTTTGATCACAAGTGGGAGATGGAAAGACTGACATGATTGATGGAGAGAGGGAAAAATTGAAAAAGGTGACACGTAGGCAGGTTTGAATGTTCAAATTGAACTCAACCAATGAATGGGATATTTTTGGGCGGTTAGGATTATCTACTAGTGAAAAAATTATCAAAACAATTTAAATTCATAACACATGGTTTAGGTGAATACCTGAGTAGTTGTACGCATGACTTCTTTTGTTCACAGCTAGGTCCTCTCATAAATCTGCCTTAGCATTTGGGTTTACATTAGCTTATCTAATTTCTTACAAGCTTGTTACACTTTGTACTGTATCAAGTGTAGGGTTAGACTAGCATGAAAAAACTATACAAGAATGTACAAGTATAATAAATCTTTACTCACCATTCAAGGGAAACTGGTGTAGTTCAGCTCAATCAGTGGAGGTTGGTCATCCCCAACTCCAGCCTGTTCCTCTCAAAGTGAAACTTGTTTAGTGATTTTATGAATATGTCTGCTATCTGTTCCTCTGTCCTGCAAAAATTCATAGAGATCAAACCTTTTTCAACATTATCTTTCAAAAAATGATGTCTTATGTTGATATGCTGGGTTCTCTTATGTTGTACTGGATTTTTGCAATATTTACAGCACTGGTGTTTGTCACAAAAGATAGGAACTGGGCCATATTTTATTCCATAGTCTTCCAGCTGGTATTTGATCCACAGAAGTTGGGAACAGCATGAAGCTGCAGCCACGTACTCAGCTTCAGCTGTGGATAGTGCTAAAGAGTTCTGCTTCTTTATAGCCCATGACACTAAGTAAGGACCTAAGAAGTGGGCCATTCCAGATGTACTTTTCCTATCCACCTGATTTCCTGCATAATCTGCATAAGCAAAACCAATTAGATCGAAGTTTCCACCTCTAAGATACCACAGTCCTAGGTCTTGTGTACCCTTTAGATATCTCAAAATCTTCACTGTTGTTAAGTGAGACTCCTTAGGCTTAGCTTGCAACCTTGCACGTAACCTACACTGAACACAATGTCTGGTTGACTGGCTGTGAGATACAACAGTGAACCAATAATTCCTATGTACTTTGTTTCTTCAATAGGTGCACCTGCTTCATCCAAATCTAACTTCGTCCCTGGTGCAATATGAGTATCAATTGTTTTTGCACCATCCATGTCAAACTTCTTTAGAAATTACCTTATGTATTTCTATTGATGAATCATTGTTCCTCTTGAGCTTTGTTTGATCTGAAGTCCAAGGAATAAATTGAGTTCTCCCATCATACTCATCTCAAATTCACTTCCCATGAGTTTTGCAAACTCTTTGCATAAGTGATCACATGTTGCTCCAAAAATAATATCATCCACATACACCTGAATTATTAGGATATCCTTTCTTTTCCTTTTCAGAAACAGGGTGATATCAATTTTCCCTAGAGTGAACTCGTTCCCCAGGAGAAGTTTCGACAACCGCTCATACCAAGCTCTAGGAGCTTGTTTCAACTCATAGAGTGCCTTGTCCAACTTGTACACATGTTTAGGATGCTTTGGATCTTCAAAACCTGGAGGCTGAATCACATAGACTTCCTCATTCAAGTACCTATTCAAAAAGGCACTCTTGACATCCATTTGATAGAGAGTGATTTTTATATGTGGGAAAAGCAATTAGCATTCTAATAGCCTCCATTCATGCAACTGGTGCAAAGGTTTTCGCATAATACATCCCTTCTTCTTGGCTATATCCCTATACTATCAGTCTTGCCTTATTCTGAGTAATTGTGCTTTTCATCAAGCGTTCCTGAATACCCATTTTGTACCAATTACACTTCTCTCCTTGGGTAGAGGAACCAGGTGCCAAACTTTACTTCTTTCAAACTGGTTTAGCTCCTCTTACATAGCTATCACCTAATCTGTATACTTCAAAGCTTCTTGTACATTTTTTTGGCTCAATGGTAGAAGAGAAAGCATAGAAATCAGGAAAATTTTTCAATGCACTTCTGGTCACAATTCTTGAATTCAAATCAGACACAAGGTTGTCCGGAGGATGAAAGCTTTTATGTTTTCAGGGCTTAGGTTGAATTCCAGATGAACTCCCTTCATTTTGTTGACTTGAGGAACTTCCTGTAAGCTCAGCTTCAGTTTCTCCAGAAGGAACTGTTCCCCCTATCGATGTGCTCTTTGGTTCACCTGTCACATGATCTTGATTATTTTTAGCATCGCCTTCTCCAGTTGGTTCATCTCGTGCTAGTCCAATTTCCTAATCTTCATCCTGCAAACCTTTCTCAGCCAAGTTGTCAGATTCATCAAAAACAACATGAACACTTTCTTCTAAACACAAAGTTCTTTTATTATAAAATTTATAAGCTTTGCTATGAGTGGAGTAACATAAGAAAATTCCCTCATCACTTCTAGGATCAAACTTACCTAGAGCCTCATTTCTATTTTTTTGGACAAAACTTTGCACCCTAAGGCTCTTAGGTGATTTATATTTGGTTTTCTTCCTCTAAGTAATTCATAGGGAGTTTTCTCAAGTATAGGCCTAATTGAACACCTATTTAACGAGTAACAAGCAGTGTTCACAGCCTCAGCCCAAAAGCTTTTTGGCAGTCCACTAGAGATTAGCAGGGTTCTGGCCATATCCTCTAGAGACCTATTCCTTCTTTCTACTACACCATTTTTCTGTGGTGTTCTAGGTGCAGAGAAGTTATGATCTACTCCATGTTTTACACAGAATTCAGCAAACTTGACATTTTAAAATTCAGTTCCATGATCAGATCAAATGGCCACTAACTGAACCCCCAGCTTTCTTTGAATCATTTTAATATAAGCATGAAAATAGTCAAAGCCTTCATCTTTGGATGTGAGAAATAAGGTCCAGGTGAACCTGGAGAAGTCATCTACCATGACTAGTACAAATCTCTTCCCTCCCCTACTTCTGACTCTCATTGGTCCACACAAGTCCATGTGCACCAATTCCAGAGGTCTAGAAGTGCTCACTACCCTTTTTTATTTAAATGAGGACCTAGTATGTTTCCCCCGACACATGAATCACAGATCTTGTCATTGTCAAGTTTAGTGTTAAGTAAGCCTAGTACCAGTTACTTACTTCTTAGCTTGTTCAGCTGAGCCAAGCTGGCATGACCTAGTCTCCTATGCTATAAGAGAGGATCATTATCAAGAACATTCAAGCATGATAAGTTGCTGTCAGCAAGAGATCCTAGAATTGCCTTATACACATTGCTAGCTCTCTTTCCTTGCATGATTATCCCTCCTGGTTCCAAATATTTTACAACACATCCAGCTGAGGTAAAAGTTACCTCGTTTCTTTTGTCACATAAATGAGACACACTGAACAAATTATGTCTCAATCCCTCAACACAGTACACATTGTCAATTGCATGGTTTGTAGACTTACCAACCTTGTCAATGCCTACAATTTCACCTTTCTTACCTCCTCCGAAGGCTACACTGCCTCCCTGAAATGCTGCAAGTGAGAGAAAGTTTCCTCTGTCACCAATCATATGCATGGAAGAACCACTATCAAGTATCCAGCTTCGATTGTTCCCTCTCACTCCATCCTGCACAACAATTCAGAGGTTAGATTTAGGAACCTAGAAAAGCTTGGGTCCCTTTCCATTAACAAGTGGATGAATTAAGTTTCTTCTAACCCAGTTGGGAAAAATGAATTTTTTGCTTTTTTCAACAGCCTGCTTTAAAACTAAGCACCCTGGCTTATTGTGTCCAGTTTTTCCACAGTGGGTGCACAACAAGTTTTCTGGTAATCCCAAATACTTACTTTTGGGATTCCAAGCAGGAAAACTGGTCTTGCTTGCCAAACAAGTTCTAGCTCTGTTATGTTGATTAAACATCCAACTCATAGCCTCAGAGGAACTGTTTCATTTTTTAAAATTTGGTTAGCTCAAATTCTGCCTTTTCACTTTTATCTTGAAGTTCTTTGTTTCTTTCTATCAGTTCCAGAAGTTCCTAATTTGTTTTCTCTATTTTTTCTTCAAGATCCAATTGTGTTTCACTCATAGGCAGTTTTCCTAAGGCTTCTTTTGTTTTACAATTTTCAAATTTAAGTGCCTCATTTAACTTTTCAACTTTAGACACTTTTTCCACAAGAACAACCTTTTCAATTTCAAGAGTTTTTCTTTGTTGGTTAAAGTCTTCACATTTTGATTTTAAGTCATCAATAGTTGAACGTAGTTCTACTTCATCAGCACTTAAACATTCAAATTCGTCAATCAATGCAAGCATTAAATGGCTAGTTTCCTCTGAGAATATGAATGAATATTTTTCATTATGGTAGGAAGACTTAGCTCAGATGAATCATCTTCTAATTCCCCATCACTTGTACCCATGAGAGCTATTTGATCTTGATAGAGAATCTTCAGTTGCTCCCAGATCTTTTTTGCAGTAGCACAGTCAGCCACTGGTGGATAAACATTGGAGTTTAATCCACAAGTCAATGCTACCTTGGCTCTAGCATTCCTTTGAAGCTTCTTGCAATCATTATCTGTCAGTTCTGTATTTGTTTTCACTTCCTTGTTTCCCTTGTCATCAATCTTATAAGGAATAAATGGACCATTTTTTATAATCAACCATAAATCATGGCCCTGAGCTTGAATGAACTATTTCATCTTATTCTTCCACCATCTATAGTGAGTTCCTGTGAACAAAGGAACATCTATGCATCTGCCTCTTGGAAACCTATCAATAGTTGAACCAAGCTCTAAAGGAGCCTCATCTTCAGCAGACTCATCCTCTTCCTCTTCATCATTAGTGTCTCCCCAGGTAGCATAGAAAACTTGTTTCTCCTTTTTCTTTTGAGCTCGAAAGTTTGCTGGACGACGATTCTTCTTTTTCCCTTTAGCCTTTTTAGCTCTGTTCTTCCATTCAATTTCCCATTGAGGACAATCTTTTTCAGCATGATCCATTTTACCACAATTAAAGCAACCAATATAGTTTGGATTGTCAACAATACTTTTCTTTCCAGCATAATCACATCTGGTTTTAGAACATGAAATGTTCAGCTTCTTCTTAAACTTGCTAAGTAGAACCAACTCCTTTTCATTCATGTCCTTTGAAACCTGAACAGCCTTTAGTGCAAGGCTCTTTTCCTTTCTTGGTTCCACTTTCACATGAGACAGTTTCCTGAGTTCCCATGTTTTCAAACTTTAGCTCATCAAATGACAATTTATCCAGCTCTTTGGACTCCAAGATAGCACACCCTTTGAGTCCCATGAGTCTGGCAGAATTCTTAGAACCTTGGTTACCAAGTCTTCTTCAGAGAACTTTTTTCCCAATGATTTCAGTTCATTTGTTATTATGGTGAGTCGAGTCAACATATCCTAATTCCCTCTTTGTCACCCATAACAGTTCAAACATTCTCATGAGTAATTCAATTATAGATTTCATAACCTGATTGGTTCCCTCATGTGCAACTAACAAAGCATCCCAAATTTTTTTAGCCTCAGTACAAGCAGATATCCTATTATATTCATCAGGACCAAGTCCACAACACAGGATTCTTTTGGACTTTGCATTCTTTTCAATCATTCAAAAATCAGCTTCTCCATATGCACTGGGATCTTTAGGACCAGTTACACGTGTTGCTCCTTAACCAATAGTAGTTTTGGGCACAAAAGGCCCCTGTGTGATTATCTGCCATAGTTGATAATCTTCAGCTATCAGAAAGTTTTCCATTCTTGCCTTCCACCAACTATAATACTGAGCATTGAATTGTGGTGGTCGAGTTATGGATTGTCCCTCAGATATGCCAGGTGTTGCACTCATGATTCAGATCCTTCAAAGATGTTAATCTTTATTGATAAAGACCTGCTCTGATACCACTTATTAAAGATGATGCACCTTTAAGTGACAATAGAGGGGGGAGGGGGTGAATAGTGATACTGTTCGATTTTTAACTCCTTACTAGGTTTTAAACAGGAAATAACGTAAAATCACACAACTAATTTTACGTGGAAAAATCTCCTTGCTCAAGGGAGCAAAAAATCATGACTCAGAGATGAATTTAACACCTCCACTAACACACGAGCAAATTCAGATTACACCTTGTAACCTAGGACTAAACTCTAGCCCCAAATTCACACAAACTACCCTCTAGTTTATGACAACTACCCTTACTGAGTTTTACCAAAATAACCTAGCAAAGTTTTTCACAAAGCTATTACGGTTACAAATAAAACTGTTTAACAAAGCAACTAATTGAATCAACTAGCTACTAAGCATTAACTCTCAATTGAAAAATAAACTTAATCTCAGATCTGCCAAGATAAGTTTATCTTTTGTTCCAGTTGAGTGAATTGATAAGCTGGAACTCCTCAATGTGCTTTTATACTTCGGCAGTCTAGGGTTTGTTCCATATACACAGTCGTGTGTGAAAAGGATTGTCTAACGATAGACTTCCTTATTTGTGTCAATCACTGAATAATGACAACTCCTTCCACAAATAGAACTTTGCTCCGCTGCACCAACTCTACGTGCACCAACTGCATGATGTTCTCCTTATGTATACTGCTTGTGTCACTTATCAATGCTGACTTGTCAATTATCATAATCATACCTAAACAAAGTTACCACATCTTAAATTATTTTAAGATGCTAAAAAGATCAAGTGGAAATTAGCGAAATTATTTGAGGGTAAAGCGCCACCCCCAACCAGATAGCAATCTCTTCATTCAATGAAAAATGAAAGAGTGCAATATACAATACAAGATGAATACATTTTATTTTTTATTTTAAAATGGATATTGTTATTTACATTTTTTCTAAAAAAGTTCAAATATCAAGAATTTTAAAGTCAAAAATAAAAAAGTAAAGAATCAAATTTAGCTATATAAACTTTGAATAATTACATGTGATTTTATTACGTACGTTCTAATTTTGACTTTAGCTAATGTATATTCTCTACTATATGCATTATTTTATTACACTCCCACTTAATTGTATTAGTATTTAGTGTGTGCTCTTGTGATTTGTCAACGTTGCCCTGTTTCGTGCTTGTTAGTTGATGTAAGTTTCTAAATTTCTTATCTTGCATGAACCTAAAATATATAGGAATCTGCACCAAAGTTTTTTCAAACGATAAATTAATAGATAAGGGTACAAAATTAATTCAGAAGAAAATTGAACCTCAAAGTATCATGTTATTGATATTGTCTATCTATGGTCTTCTGCAAATGCATCGGCTATTCATATTAGATTATAGAGTTGCAAGACATTCAAGAAAATGTAATCATAAGTTAAAGCATATCTCACTGCAACTTCTCAAACATTGACATGAGACATAAGTGCAGACTTTCTTGATTGTTGCTTCAATTTCATCCATTTATAGACTAGACGAATTTTGTTTCCGAGCAAAAGTAATGTCATTATGGAGCACCACACAATGACAGCACTTTCAATAACACGACCAAGTTGTTCCCTGTCCTTCTTAGGTGCGACAATATTTTAAATTGATATGCCATAGGTGAGTGATACTGAGGTCACTGTCAGCCACATGATAACCATCAAAGCCCACGTGAAAAGCTTCTTCCTGAAGGGCAATCCACTTATCAGCAGTAATATTGTGCTCAATGAAGCAACAAAAGCTATTGTGTTAACACGGATAAAGTATCGATCGGCTTTCAGATATTTATATGCCATTATTGCTTCCCCTGCTATATATAATGGTATTCCTTAATCATTTAATTCTCCATTGTCTTGCCACACACCTCCAGGTGGGTTCATTCCGGCTTGAAATGCCATGGTTGCAATAAGCGATGCCACCACCATTATTGTATCGCGTTGATTGGAAAGCCAATCGCCTACTGACTCGTGCCTGTAGGTATCATGACCTATAGGATTGTTGGGTGATAAAGCAAGCTGAGAAAGAGGATTTGAAGAGTCATTTTCCGCACCACTTCGGGTGTTGGATGACGGAATGCCTTGGCTCTTACGCCTCCAGCTGCACGGAGAATGTCTCCTATTTGCTGATCATTCATGTCTCTCCGGCTCTGTGCTAAAATGTCTAGTGCTGTATTCCCATTGTTATCCTTAAAGTTCACCTCAATCTTGTTGTTCCTTCGCAGATAATTAACTGTCCGCAAGCATTAACACAAAACATTAGCTCTACTCTAATGTACTGATGCAATTTTTTCCCTATATTAGCCATCATGCTGTCGAATCTTTAAAGGATCAAATATGAACAAACACTTAATAGCCTGTTTGTTGACTTGATGGACGGAGTGTAACCCGAAGGGCTTAACACGTCCAAACCCAAACACCAAGTCAAATTCGGAGAAGGGGAATAATGTAAAAATTAGAAGAACTAGGCTTATAATTGGGCATGCTGGATCATGGCCCCATTCATTGTTTTGACATGCCAAAGATGGCTGACTCCACCCATTTGCCACTATCAGTTTGTTTTCTTCCTATCAAATTAATTATTAATAATAGAATGCTAGATTTGTTAGTAAAAATGTACTAATACAAAGGACATGAACTTAATTACCTCAATATGCTTAACAGCAACAACCAAATGTAGAGCGGCATAGCCATCTCCATCTCTTGCATTCAGGAATTCATGATCTGATATCACTTCCTTCAGCACCTTGAGAGCCTCCAACTGATTATGCTTCACACACAAAAGCAATACATCTTCCTCATTGTTTGTCTTTGCTGAGGCTGCACCAGGCCTAATATGCATAATTTCTTTAATGACTTCAACTCGACCTTTGATGGCTGCATGATGCAGAGGATTTCTACCATCGCGATCGCAAGCCAAGCACATGTCAGGATTTACCCCCAACAATATCTTAACAATCTCTACATACCATTTAACTGAAGCTATGTGAAGGGGTGATGATTTTTTGAAATCTAATATATTTCAGCAGTAAGATCAAGACTTTTAGCTAGAATTAACTTCACAAAGCCAAGATGTCCACGCATTGTAGCAAGTAAAGGAGTTTCATTGAAGCTATTTAAGTTAAGTCTATCAAGAATCAGACCGTCTTGTTTAAGTATGTTATACTGTAAGCACCTCCTATGGACACCAGAAAGGGGGGTTGAATAGTGTCCTCCGATTTTCATCAAAAAATCCGATTCTTATCGTCAAGAACTTTGTCCTTGTCGCAACAGTTTCCACAACAAACACCTCAGCACACACAAATTGCAAACTTAAGGAACACGGTGTTTTTACGTGGAAAACTCCTTGCTCAAAAGAGAAAAACCACGACCCACACTCTGGGATTTTTGAATCAATTCACTAACACAAAGAGCAAGTTTTAGATTACAAAACTCTGTAACCAAGGGGCTACACTCTAGACCCTAATTACTCAACAAAGTTAAACTCTAGCTTTACAAAGTAATCTCACAATGGTTCACCTAATACAGTTGCTTCTAAACTAAGCATGTAGGTAAAAATAATGATAGCACAAAACTACGACAACTCCAAACAAGAACTTAGACAGAATATCTAAGTTCAACTATGTAGCCTTCAACAGTTGTCTTCACCAGTTAAGTCACTTTGAAAGTTATTGGATCGCCTTTTTATTGCTCTCAACTCTCGTTGTGAATAACTAGGTATCGGCTGCCTCAATTACTAGCTTTTATACGGGCTTCGTAACCCTAGTAGTATTTCACAAGAAAACCTTGTACTTATGGCAAGACAAGATTTCCTGTGACTCTTTCCTTGTTTAGCTCCAACTCCTATTCATACTTCAAAGACACAGCCATGGCACAACCTCTTTTAGCTGACTAGGATGCATAATAGTTCACGCGCCACTATTCCTAGTGCTGAAAGGATTCACATTCCATAATCTTTTCGATCAGTCGTGCCCTTCTTCATAAGGACCAAGTTCTCCTTCAGAACCACTGAGTCCTTCGTTTGTCATTCTTCAAAATATTCAGCTCAACAAATTTTCCCATTTTGATGATGACAAAAAAATGTTGCCGAGGAACCTGGACATACAAAAACACCAAAGACAGAAGCAAAAATACATTTGAAAATTTTAAAACAGATGAGTTAGGTCACAAACGCCCCAACATTTCCTTCTTCCCTTTTTGGCATCATCGAAAAGATTCAAAATCCTGTAAGAACACGTCAGTACTATCCAGTCTAGAGCACAAGGCAATCAAGTCAACTTAAGACACATGAATGAAACTAAGGGCCCAACCAGAACAAGATATATTATAAAAGAACCCAATTCAAACAAAAAAAAATTTAAAACCAATTATCCAGGGCGTGGCAAACACACAGCCCAATTAAGTACACAACATCAAATGATTGTCTTAAAAACACACATCAGAGGAAGGACAGATAGGAAAAGAAAGCCGTAATTTGGACATGGGCATGGAAGGAAATGGGAAGGACTTAGGTCTTCAGGTTGAAGTTCTTGACAAGTGCCTCGATATTCCTTGAATTTTTTTCCCTTTCTACCACCAGCTCGGCCTCATGCTTGTGACACTCAATCTTCAAACGATCAATTTCTTGATCCTTCACCTGCAACTGCCTTTTCAGTTCTGCATTCTCTTCATCTACTTCCAATACATGCTGCTCCAATTCCTTCACAGCTGCAATTGCTTCATCAGGTCCAAAGTCTTCACTTTCCTCAGGCTTGCTCTTGCTTAACTTGCACTGGCCTCTTGGATGACCTCTGCTCCTTGAAGAAGTCACAGTTCTTCAGCACATTTTGACCAACATCTGATGCAGAGTTGGCTTCTTTCCACCTTCCAAGGGCACCCCAAAGTGCTCAAAGACCTGCTGCAAGATGTAGGAATGCACCAAAGAGTGTGGCTTTTGATCAGTATCAGCAATCCTCTTTATATGTCTGATGATCAGACCAGGCAGATTTATCTTTGTCCCTCTATCCAGCAGATCCATATATGTTAAGTCAAGAGCACAAGCCTCACTGCTCCTTTCCCCTCTAGGTAGCAGGAATCTATGGACAAATTCAAAGAGCAACTTATGTGTAGGTTCCATCTCCTTTTTCTCAACCTTTCTTTCTTTCTGAGGCTGGTTTTGCCTGAGAATTTCTTCACAACACTCATAGGAGTGACACCATCAGTTCTCTTTAGCCATTTCAGCTTGATGTACCTGCAATATCCTTCAACGAGAACCTCAAGAATTACTCCTAACTCCTTCCTTCCAAACTCTATCTCCACCCCTTTGACCACAGAGAACACCCTTCTAGCAGCTACTCTACAGTTTATGTAGAACTCTCTGATCTCCTCAGCATATAGGAATCTGTTCTCCTTTGCAAAGAGGTTCAGCCATCCTTGATCCTCTACCTTCCTTAACAAAGGCCTCATGTTATGCTCAGCCAGGTCACTCAAGATGCTCCCAGCCAGTACTTGGTGCCTAGCAAAGAAGGCTGCCCTGTCAACCTCTTCATCAGTCTCTTTCTTTTTCTTCTTGCCCTCTACTTCACTATCAGTGTCAGAATCACTAGGATCAACATAATCCCCATCCTCATCACTTTCCAACTTTGCTTCAACAGTAATTTTCTCCTGCTTCTCTTCTCCCACCTTTTTGCATTGCTTCTTCTCAAGATTTGCAACTTTTTCTACCTGCTGTTTCAGAGCAGACCTGGTACCCACCCTCCTAGGTACTTCCTGCACAGTAGGTTCTTTATCACCTTCATTCTCACCCTGAGAGTCTTCATCACTCTCATCTACTAGCCTGCTTTTAGACGCAGCTTTTCCACCTTTCACCAATCTTCTTCTCTTTTCTGTCACTGGCTTTGTTTCACTTACAAACACTACTTTCTCTTCTTCCTCTTCACCCATCATCTTCTCATCCTCTTCACCAACCTTTTTTTCATGCTTTTCTTTGGTTTCTCCATAGCCTTCTCACTGCTACCATCATCAGCCTGAATCTTCTCATCTTTGTTCTCCTCAAAGTCAGTCCAATCAAGTTCTTCATCCTCAGCTACTACAGGAACTGAGCAAGAGCCAGGTTCTTGACTCAATTCCTTTGTAGCTTCAACAGAACTAGGTCCTTTACCCACTGGACCTTCCAATACAGACTCCACATGAACTTTCTCAAGGGGAGCAGCCTCCGAACTAGGTTCGTCGACTGGGCCCTTTTGAGACTCAGTAGAATCCTGCTCTCTTAATCTCTCCAACGTATTTTCAACTGCATTTACCTTCACCACTTTGTCAATTACTAAGGGAACATGAAACCCACTCCCAAGAATAAATTCCTCTAGTACAGTCTGCAGATTTTCCTCACTAGCATTCCCCCTATCAGTTGTACCACTAGGCTCTACTGTTTCTACAATTTCATCTAACCCTTTAACTAAATTTTCAGTGCTCAACTTCCCAGGGCTTTTAACCAAATCTAAAGCAGTAGAACTAGTTAGGGTTGAGTCATGCCTTACCTTAACCGATTTTTCATCGGGAACAGGTGATGCCGACATCGGAGGTGAGGATTTCGCAACTTTCTTGGGACACTTCTTCCCCATCTTTTTGTGAAATTTCAACCTCGCTTTGGCGATTCTTTCAGAAAGAGTAGAGGCGGGGGGTTTGAGAGTGGATTCTTTGGAGGTGTGGGTTTCTGAGGTTTTTGCCGGATAGGCAGATGATTATTGTGCTTGATACATGGTGTGATTTTTTGTTAGGGTTTTGAGAGAAAGGTTTTTCTTGTTTTGAACTTTAAAGAGAGAGCAGAGTCGAAGGGAGTTTGATGAATGTTTCTCTTTCTATCGCTTCAGATGAATAATGTAAGAGAGAATAACGGTGGGTTCAAGCGTCTCTAGGGAATAGGTAGTAATAATGGTGCTGTAAAGAGGATCAGCTTTTTAGATTTTTGGGAAACCCGGAAAGTGTAGGATTTGACGGTTATTTGAATTAACTCATTAAGGCTTCTAGAATAGGTGGGGTAGGTTGAAATCTTAAAAGTGTAGCCACAAAAGGAATTTTCCTATGATTATAGGCGGTTACACAAACATGGAAGGTTTCCTTGATGCACGTTCATAAGGCAATCAATTTCAGTTATAACTCTTAACATAAATAGCTGTGTAGATGTACCTAGACATGGTTCCTCATGCTTGTCTTGGTTCTTTCTATGTACCTTGTTGGTTCTTTCATGGGAACACATTAGAACACTTAGTGGTACTCAGTTGAGCAAGTATACTTAAATACAGTACAAAATTAGACTGGACAATAGCAACTATAGTTACAAGCAAAATAATGAACACTTAACTAGCCAAACCTTGGGGGACGAGTGCTGAGTCATCCACGTATTTTGGTCATCCCTAACTCCAACCTGTTCCTCTCAAATTGAACTTTGTTCAGTGCTTTGGTAAAGATGTCAACAATTTAATCCTCAGTCTTGTGTTATCACAGAAAATAGGCACAGCTCCGCATTTGATTTCAAAGTCCTCCAACTGCTGTTTGATCCATAGCAATTGTGAGCAGCATGATGCAGCAGCTATATACTCTGCTTCTGCAGTAGACAAGGCTACTGAGTTCTGCTTCTTTATAGCCCAAGAAACTAAGCAAGGACCAAAAAAAGTGCCATCCCTGAAGTGCTTTTCCTGTCTACCAGATGACTTGCATAATCTGCATCAACAAAACCAATTAATTCAAAAGTACCACCCCTAGGGTACCATAGACATAAATCTTGAGTTCCCTTCAAGTATCTCAAGATTCTCTTCACAGCTGTCAGATATGATTCCTTAGGCTTGGACTGAAATCTAGCACACAGTCCTATACTGTATACAATATCAGGTCGACTAGCTGTGAGATACAGGAGTGAACCTATAATTCCTCTATATTTTGTCTTATTTGTAGAAGGACCTAGTTCATCCATATCCACCTTTGTTCCAGGAGCAATAGGTGTAGACATTTCTTTTGCTCCTTCCATGTCGAACTTCTTTAGAAGCTCCTTGACATATTTCTATTGATGAATCATAGTTCCTTCAGGGGTCTGTTTAATCTGCAATCCTAGGAAGAAATTGAGTTCTCCCATCATACTCATTTCGAATTCACTGCCCATCAACTCAGCAAATCCCTTGCACAATTCCTCATCAGTGGCTCCAAAAATGATGTCATCAACATATAGCTGAACCGCCAATAGATCCTTTCCTTTCTTCTTCAGGAACAATGTGTTGTCAATCTTTCCTCTTGAAAATCCATTCTTAAGCAAGAACCCTGATAATCTCTCATACCAGGCTCTAGGAGCTTGCTTCAACCCGTAGAGTGCCTTATCAAGTTTGTAAACGTGATCAGGAAATTCACTGTTCACGAAACCTGGAGGCTATATCACATAAACTTCTTCATTCAGGTATCCATTCAAGAAGGCACTCTTGACATCCATCTAATACAGGGTAAACTCCATGTATGTGGCAAAGGCAATCAACATTCTAATGGCTTCCATCCTGGCTACTGGTGCAAAGTTCTCATCATAGTCAATTCCTTCCTCTTGACTGTATCCTTGGACTACCAGTCTAGCTTTGTTTCTTTTCACTATAACATGTTTATCCAATTTATTTCTGAACACCCATTTTGTTCCAATAATTGATCTGTTCTTTGGCTTAGGAACCAGATGCCAGACTTTGCTTCTTTCAAACTGATGTAGTTCATCCTGCATGGCTAGGACCCAATCAGGATCTTCAAAGGCTTCTTTTACGTTATTTGGCTCCATAGATGATAGGAAGGCGAAGAATGCACAGAAGTTCTTCAAGGCAGATCTAGTCATAATTCCAATATCTAACTCAAACAGCACATTCTCAAGAGGATGAGAACTTTGATGTTTCCATGGTCGAGGTTGTATGTGATAAGAAGAACCTTTAGCGACATCTGGAATGGGTTCTTGCTGATCATTTGATTCATCAACTTGATCTGTTGTTCCTCCTGACATGTTGACTCCTTGTTCCCTTTGAGTTGAATTTCCATCTTCTTCATATGGTTCCTCCTTTTCCTCTAGGTTCTCAGTGTTACCTGTACAATCTTCTCGAGCAAGACCAATAGCCTGATCATCTACTTCGTTTTCATCAATTTTCTTATCTGACTCATCAAATACCACATGCATGCTCTCCTCTACTGTTTGTGTTCTTTTGTTAAACACTTTATACGCCTTGCTTTGGGTAGAGTACCCAAGAAATATTGCCTCATCACTTCTTGCATCAAATTTTTTCAATGGTTCCTTCCCGTTGTTGTGAACAAAACATTTACACCCAAAGGGCCTCAGATGTGCAATATTCGGTTTCCTTCCTCTGAGAAGTTCATATGGAGTCTTGTCGAGAATAGCTCTTATGGAATACCTGTTCAGCAAGTAACATGCAGTATTTATGGCTTCAGCCCAGAAGTTCCTTGCAAGACCACTTGATAGCAGCATGGTTCTTGCCATATCCTCCAGAGACCTGTTCTTCCTTTCAACTACTCCATTTTTCTGTGGAGTTCTTGGTGCAGAGAAATTATGATCAATACTGTGTTTGGTACAATACTCAGAGAATTTTATGTTTTCGAACTCCGTGCCATGGTCAAATCTGATGCTGACCAATTCGAGACTCAACCTTTTCTGCACAACTCCTGCACAATCCTTGAAGCTATCAAAGGCTTCATCCTTAGATGCCAAGAACAAGGTCCATGTGTACCTTGAATAATCATCAACTATCACGAACACAAACCTCTTTCCTCCTCTGCTCCTGACTCTCATGGGTCCACAAAGATCCATATGTATCAACTCCAGTGGCTTTGATGTACTTACCACCTTTTTGGATTTGAAGGATGATCTCACATGTTTCTCTTTAACACAAGCATCACACATCTTTATGTTTTCAAATTTCTTGTTTGGCAATCCACGAACCAGCTCCTTCGACACTAACTTGTTGAGCTGTGACAAGCTAGCATGTCCCATCCTTTTGTGCCACAGCTGAGAGTCACTTTCTTGAACATTCAAGCATGTTAAGTTATTTTCAGGCAGTGATTTCAGTGATGCTTTGTATACATTATTCACCCTTTTTCCTTCCATGACAATTTCTCCGCTCTGTAGGTTCTTCACAATACACCCTACAGAGGAGAAGCTCACTTCATTTCCTCTATCACACAGTTGAGAAATACTCAGCAAATTGTGTCTAAGACCGTCAACACAATATACATTTTCAATTGCATGATCCAGAGATCTCCCAACTTTTCTAATTCCCACAATCTGACCACTTTTTCCTCCTCCGAAGGCTACACTGCCTCCTTGAAATGCTGCGAGTGAGAAAAAGTTCCTTCTGTCTCCAGTCATATGTCTTGAACAACCACTGTCAAGAATCCAGCTTGGGTTATTCACTCTCACTCCAGCCTGCAAAACAAATCAGGGTTAGTTTTAGGAACCCAGACAAGCTTGGGTCCCTTCTTATGAGAAAATGGATAAATCAAATCTTTCTTAGCCCATTCAGGTAAAATACTCCTCTTATTTTTGGTTTTTGCCTTGCTTGCATTTATGAACCTTTGTCTGTAATGCCCAGTTTCACCACAAAAGGTGCACAA
The DNA here is from genome assembly GCA_037355625.1 of Petunia x hybrida. Classification (NCBI taxonomy): domain Eukaryota; kingdom Viridiplantae; phylum Streptophyta; class Magnoliopsida; order Solanales; family Solanaceae; genus Petunia; species Petunia x hybrida. The sequence continues at coordinate 105,682 of JBBBVM010001123.1, forward strand.
CATGTTATAAGGCAAACGCACATATTTACTTTTAGGATTATATGGAGGCAGTGGTTTCTTGAATCCTAGCCCTTGTTTTCCTTTTTTCTGGTTTTCAAGAACCTAATTCATTGGCTCAGAGGATTTGTTCCATTTTGTTAATCTGGTAAGCTCATAGTCAGTTTTTTCAACCTTTTGTTTGAGAATCTTGTTTTCCTCAGTTTCCTGATACAGAATCTCATTTGTTCTTTTAAGCTCATCTTCAAGAAAATTTTGAACTTCATTGATTACTTGCTTACCATTAACACTTTCCTTTAACTGATTTAATTTAATTTCAAGTTCTGAGATCTTAGAGTTTGACACAAGAGCATGTCCTTTCAGAACAGCATTAATTTCTTCAAGTTCAATATTTTGCTCTTGGAGACTCTTGTGTTTTGCTCTTAGATTACTCATATCTTCAGTCAATTTATCTTTCTCATCTTTTACCTTTTCGTAACCCTCAATTAAGGTGGCAGTTAGTAAAATCAAGTTTTCAGTAGAGTATGTGTGCAGGTTTTCTTTTAGTTCAGAAAGACATACCTCTGCTGAATGAGCAGCTTCTTCTCCACCAGTTTCCATGAGGGCTGATTCCTTCTTCTGATCATCCTCTATGTACATCTCTTTCAACCTCTCCCAAATTTCTTTGGCAGACTTGTATTCCAGCACCTTTGCTAGCACATCAGTCGTCAGCCCTTTTCTCCAGTATAACACAGCTTTGGCATTTGCTTGCAGCCAATCTAAATTTTGAGGATCAAGTTCTTCTACCAGCTTTGGAACCAAGGATCCATTTGCTACTCTCTTCACAGGTACATGAGGTCCTCGTTTTACGATCAGCCAGAGACTATAATCCATCACTTGAAGGAAGATTTTCATTTGCTTCTTCCACCATTTGTAGCTTGTTCCATTAAACAGAGGTGGCTTGGAGGGATCTCTTCCTCCTCTGAACTCCCGTGGATCTTCCTCATCTGAACTCTCACCTGACACTCCTATCAATGCTAGTGGAGACTCATCCTCAGATTCCTTTTCTTGATAAGATTCACTATCAGTAGGTCCCCATGTAGCATAAAAGGCTACCTTCCTCTTCCTTCTTTCTGCTTTGAAGTTTGGAGGTCGTCTGAATTTCTTCTTGTCTTTATCAGTATCTTTTGATGCCTCCTTCTCCTTCTCCTTTGTAGCTCTATTCTTCATCCACTCAACATCCCACATTGGACAGTCTAACTCTGCATGATCCTTCTAGAAACATTTAAAACACCCTGAGTAGTCTAGGTTGTCAACAATGTTCTTTCTACCAGAGTTTTCTTTGTTGTTTCTTTTGAATCCCTTGAACTTCCCCAGATTAAACTTCTGCCTCAAGGCACTGATCATAGCAGCTTTGACAGATTGCAAGTCAACGTATTCCTCGGATTCATCAGTTGCTTCAAGTGCAAGAGTCTTGTCCTTCTTGGGTACTGGTTTACTCTTTGATTCCTTCATCATCTCATGTGTTTTCAAGCTTCCAACCAGTTCTTCAAGTTTGATGGATCTGAGAGGTTTGGACTCAATGATTGCAATCATTTTGGGTTCCCAGACATCAGGAAGTATATTGAAAACCTTATCCACCATCTCTACTTCTGGCATCTCCATATCTAGAGACCTCATCTAATTTGTGATGATAGTCAACCTTGTCATCGTGTCTTGTATTGACTCCTTCTCTCCTATGGTGAACAACTCAAATTATCTTTTCAGCATTCTTCTCTTGGAATCCTTAACTTCAGTGGTTCCTTCATGTGCAACTTCTAGGGCATCCCAAATTTCCTTAGCCGTCTTATAAGATGAAACTCTATTGTACTCTTCAGGACCAAGCCCATAAATTACCAATCGTTTGGCTTTGTGGTTCTTTTCAACCATCTTATAGTCAGCCTCATTGAACTCCTCTTTTGATTTAGGTTCTTCTCGAGTAACAGCTCCTTCCCCAACCACTTTGGTCGGAATCAAATTTCCTTCAGATACTATCAACCAAAGTTGATAATCTTTAGCACAAATATAGTTCTCCATTCTGCTCTTCCACCAAGCGTAGTACTGCCCATTAAACTGTGGGGGCCTCAGAACCAACTATTCTTTAGTGATAGTAGGTGGTGCACTCATGATTTGATCCTTCTCAAGGTATTAACCTAAAGCGAGAAGACCTACTCTGATACCACTTGTTATACTCTAAGCACCTCCTATGGACACTAGAAGGGGGGGGGGGTGAATAGTTTCCTCCGATTTTCGTCGAAGAATCTGATTCTTATCGTCAAGAACCTTGTCCTTAACGCAACAGTTTCCACGACAAACACCTCAGCACACACAAATTGCAAACTTAAGGAACACGGTATTTTTACATGGAAAACTCCTTGCTCAAGGGAAAAAAACCACGACCCACACTATTGAATTTTTGAATCAATTCACTAACACAAAGAGCAAGTTTTAGATTACAAAACTCTGTAACCAAGGGGCTACACTCTAGACTCTAATCACTCAACAAAGCTAAACTCTAGCTTTACAAAGTAATCTCACAATGTTTCACCTAATAAAGTTGTTTCTAAACTAAGCATGTAGGTAAAAATAATGATAGCACAAAACTACGACAACTCCTAACAAGAACATAGACAGAATATCTAAGTTCAACTATGTAGCCTTCAACAGTTGTCTTCACCAGTTAAGTCACTTTGAAAGTTATTGGATCGTCTTTTTATTGCTCTCAACTCTCGTTGTGAATAACTAGGTATTGGCTGCCTCAATTACTATCTTTTATACGGGCTTCGTAACCCTAGTAGTATTTCACAAGGAAACCTTGTAATTATGGCAAAACAAGATTTTTTATGACTCTTTCCCTGTTTAGCTCCAACTTCTATTCATACTTCAAAGACACAGCCACGGCACAACCTCTTTTAGCTGACTAGGATGCATAATAGTTCACGCGCCACTATTTTTAGTGCTGCAAGGATTCACATTCCATAATCTTTTCGATCAGTCGTGCCCTTCTTCATAAGAACCAAGTTCTCCTCCAGAACCACTGAGTCCTTCGTTTGTCATTCTTCAAAACATTCAGCTCAACAAAGTAGTTCTTGCAAACTTCTTACATCTCCTTCACCTGCAGCTTCATAGAGTCTCTTTCCCATTTCCATCTCCTCCCTCCTTCCAATTTTTTTACTTTTGGCCTATAACTTCACTAGATTAGGTTATTTAATATAGTCGAGTCTTAATAAGGTAGAGATTTGTTTGCAGCTTAGTCAACGTTTTAGCTATAGAAATAATTATAAGGACTTACTTAGAAAGATTCTTGAATAATGGGAAAAAAAAGATTTTGAACAAGTTTTCTCTACGTGAAAGAGAGGAGGAGGTTGAGGGCAGAGACACTACAATCTATTTAATTAAATTTCAAGAAGACGTGTGATGTAGCACCACAAGAAGGAAGCGAAAGTTAGAGAGAAAAACACAGAAAGAAAGCATAAGTAAGAGAGGAAATGAGAAATCAGCTTTTATTCATCAAAATGAGGTGTTTTAAAATGAACCTGGAAGGCCCTATTTATAGTAGGAGCCTTGCCACGGTAAAAGCCTAAAACTAGGTAAACTTTATCTCTAACTAAGAGATAAAGATAAAATCAAATTATGATAAAGATAAAATCTAAGAAAAGATAATGATAATTACAAAATCTATCCTAGAAGATAATTATTCTAAATTAATAAAATAAAACAGAAAATTATTCATTTCATTTTGGATTTACATCATTCTCTCCGAGTGGACCCGACTCCGGTGAGTGTGACTGCTGATATAACTCCAAAAGATCTGGATCAAGCAAACAGAACTCATCCTGGCTAATCCATGTAGCATCATGCGGTGGCATATTTTTCTATTGAACCAAGTATCTGCGTGAACCACCACTGGAAGAACCTATGATCTCGCCAATAAGCACATCTATAATCTGAGATGGAGCCTTGAAAGGTAGAGGCCTAGGCTCTGGAGTACCTGCGGAGACACTAGAGAAAGAGAGGGGAGGCTCAAAGGTGCCTCAGTAAGGAGTCAAGTCTTCCACATTAAAAATTGGGCTAATAGTCATATGGTTAGGCAAATCCACCAAGTAAGCATTAGGTCCCAATTTCGTTAAATAAGGGAATGGACTCATAGCACGGGAATGGAGTTTCTTAAAGGTATTTCTTGGCAAGCATTCAGGACGAATCTGAATCATGACATAGTCTCCTACATTAAAGTCCTTAGCCCTACGATGCACATCAAATGCTAATTTATATTCAGCATTATGCATAGCAATATTTTGCCTAATCTCAGTGTGTAAATTTCGAATATGGGTAGCAAAAGTCTCAGCAGATGGTGAAATATGTGTATGAGAGGCTGGTGGTGAAAGATGAATAGCAGAACGAGGAGAATATCCATACACAATCTCAAATGGACTTTTTTTAGTAGACCTATTAACAGAATTATTGTAGGCAAACTCAACCAATGGTAATGCTAAGTCCCAATTCCCAGGTTTATCCCCAACAACACACCTAAGCAAGTCACCTAAACTTTGGTTAACTACCTCGGTTTGTCCATCAGTTTGAGGAAGAAATGCAGAAGAGAACTTTAGTTGTGTATGACAAAGTCTCCACAGTGTCCGCCAAAAGTGACCAACAAACCTAACATCTCTATCAGAAACTATGGATGTGGGCAAACCATGAAGCTTGACGACCTCCCTAAAGATTAATTTTGCAACATGAGAGGCATCAGTAGTCTTGTTACATGGAATAAAGTGGGCCATTTTGAAAAATCTATCCACAACGACTAAAACAGTGTCATGACTCCTAGCAGTGCGTGGCAAGCCTAAGACAAAGTCCATGCTAATATCTTTCCATGGTTCATGTGGGACTGGAAGAGGAGTGTAAAGACCAGTATTATGCTTCCTAGTTTTTGCTAGTTGACATGTACGACACTGGGTTACAATCCTAGCGACATCTCTTCTAAGGGACGGCCAATAAAACCTATCAGCTACTAAGAGAATGGTCTTATCTCGGCCTAAATGACCACCTAATCCTCCAGCATGCATCTCAAAATCAAAAAATCTTTAAATGAGGTTCGAGGAATGCACAACTTAGAACCTTTGAAGAGATAGCCGTCTCGCAAGATAAAGTCCCCAAAATCTCTACGATTACCAGATGACACTTCTTGAAAGATACGACCAAAGTCAGGGCAAGATGAATAATCATCCTTCAAACTATCAAATCCCACAACATCTACCTTAAGTGTGTGAAGAAGGGTAATGACACGGCTAAGAGCATCAACAACCTTATTCTGAACCCCAGATTTGTGTTTAAGGACAAATGAAAATTCATTGATGTATTCAATCCACCTAGCATACTTAGGATTTAAATTTTCTTGGGAATTGAGATACTTAAAGGCTTGATGATTAGAAAATAGGACAAAGTCTTTAGGAAGGAGGTAGTATCTCCAATGTCGAAGGGATTGAACAACAGTGTAAAGCTCTCTACCATATGTTGAGGATCTAAACCTCTTTTGCTTTGCATCACTAAGCTTTTCACTAAAGAAGGCTATATGATGTCTCTCTTGGCTCAACACACCCCCGATCCCAACCCCAGAAGCATCATAAGAAACTTCGAAAACCTTGTCAAAGTTAGGGTGCCTATGAACAAGGGCAATGGAAATCTTATCCTTGATATCTAAGAAAGCTCTAGAAGCCTTGGGGGTCCAAGTGGAGACTCATTTTGTCATGCTATCAGTGATGGGAGCCATAAGAGCACTAAAATTCCTAATAAATCGATGATAAAAAGAGGCTAAACCATGGAAACTACGAGCTTGAGAAATGGTTATGGGCTCAGACCAATCCCTTATAGCCCTAACCTTATCAGGATCAATAGATATTCCTTATCCAGACACAATGAATCCTAAGAAGAGAACTTGAGGCTGAAGAAAAGAACACTTTTTAAGGTTAGCGTAGAATTTAGCCTCCCTAAGAACGGAAAAAACTTTGTGAAGATGAGATAAGTGTTCCTCCTTAGAATTACTATAAACTAGGATGTCATCAAAGTAGACCACCAAAAACCTCCATATAAATGGTTGAAGAACATGGTTCATAACATGCATGAAGGTACTAGGAGCATTGGAGAGACTAAAAGGCATGAAAACCCATTCAAACAAGCCGTCTTGGGTTTTGAAGGCAGTTTTCCACTCATCCCCCGGGCGGACTCTAATTTGGTGATAGCCACTACGAAAATCTATTTTAGAGTACCAACAAGAGTCAGCTAAGGAAACCTATACTTGATGGTGATTCTATTGCTGGACCTACTATCAATGCACATCCTCCATGAACCATCTTTCTTGGGGGTAAGAAGGGTTGGGACAGCACAAGGACTAAGACTATGTTTAACAAATCCCTTAGCTAATAGCTCCTCAACTTGTCTGTTTAGTTCAGCTCGTTCTACGGGATTAATCCTATAGTGTGGCAAGTTTAGAAGTTGAGATCCAGGGATAAAGTCAATAGCATGTTGAATGTCCCTAAGAGGAGGTAGCTCACTAGGAAGTTCCTCAGGCACGACATCTGTAAATTCAAAAAGGAATGGGTGCCCTTCTTGAGGATAGGACAAACTAGAAGCGGATGAAGATAGCAGAGAATATTTCGCAACAAGGGCTAGACAAAATCCACTTTCAATAGAAGCCTTTTCTAGTACAGTGGATGTGACAAGATGTAAGCACTTAGGAATAGGGATTTGGGAGGCAGACTCACTTTTAGACCTAGGAATCAGCTCGTGCGGCTTAGCAGGATGTAGAGTGATTGTTTTACGCTTAAACTTAAAGGAGTAAGTGTTCTCCCTACCATGGTTAATGGAATCTCTATCAAATAACCAAGGTCGGCCAAATAGTATATGGGCAACATCCATAGATAACACATCACAATACACGTCATCGTGGTATGGACCTATTTGAATAGGAACAAGGCATCTTTGGATAACTGGTAGGGTCATTTTGTTCACCTAAGCAACTTTGAAATTGTTAGGTTGGGGCTCTACTTTCAAATTAAGAGGGTCTATAGCACCCTTAGCAGTGACATTCATACAACTACCCTATCAATTGCAAGTTTAACAGACTTACTATTACTCTTGCAAATGGTGGAAAAGATGGATGTACGTTTCCATTCATTATCTAATACCTGGGTAGCTAAGACACAACTAACCACATTTATATAGGTTTCGTCCCCTTGGTCACAATTTAGATCAACCTCATCCCCAGAAAATTCCTCAGGCTCAACTGAGATTTCTTCATCACTTTTGAACTCCTCAGAAGCTAATCTTATTGCTAATGTGTGATGTGGATACTGAGACGCAATATGACCCTTGTCATGACAGTTATTGTATCGTATATTAGGATTAGGAATGCGAGAATCGTTAGAGGACCCCTTGGATGGAAGACTGGAGGATATGAAAGATGACTGTGGAGGAACGGTAGTGCTAACCTCTCTTTGTCTAGGGATAACTGGAGTATTGACTCGATTCTGACGGAATTCTCCAACTTGAAATGACCCTCAACGCATAGATAAGTTTTGAAATATTTCTCAAGCTCTAAGTCTTTTTGGCATGCATCCTCTACACAATCAGGAGAATAAAGATTAACTTCCTTTTTAATGTCTGGACGAAGCCCATTTATGAACCTAGCAATAGTGACATAAGTGGGTTCTGTTAACTCGGACCTAAGTTGTAGATCAAGAAAATGGGTCATGTACTCAGTCACACTAGAGTTCAATTGCCTAAGGTTAAGCATTTGATCTATGAGTTGGGACTTGAAAGAGAAAGAAACAAACTGTTGTTTAAGTTTGGCCTTCATTTTAGCCCACCGAGTAATTGGTGGTTGACCTAGATGCTCTGTCTCTCGAGTAATATTTTGCCAATATTTTTTAGCACTTCAAACTAGTTTTATTTTAGCAAAGCGAACACGAGAAATGTCAGGCATGTCGTACCACTCAAAGTAGTTCTCTAAGCTGTCTACCCAATCAAGAAATAGGTTGGGGTCCAGCTTTCTATCAAAACTGGGTACTTCTACCTTAACCTTCTTTATAAGGTCATTGTGGTCCTCATAGTTTCTCCTAGGTGGTGAAGTTCTATCAAACCTAAGAGTTTTCCTATTAGGATAATCCCTATAAGTCCTATCTTGGTCAAGGAAAGAAGGATTATCACCTAATGGATAGTGTTGGGTGTAATGCAGACGCCTACCCCTAAATTGATCTTCCTCCAAATGAAAGTCATCTTCATCTATATGAGCTTTGAGTGGGACAAAAGAGCATGAATGATGAAGAGGGTTGACTGAAGGCTGGACAGACAGACTTGACTGATGGTGAGGATTAACCTTAGTGTGGGTCAGACCAGGAGGATTAGGTAAAAGACCGTCTTTTGGGTATTTAGTTAGCCGTCAGTGGACCCTACAGAAAAAGGGGAAACATTTGATGGGACATTATTACCAATAGGTTGCTTGCCTTTGACAATTACTATCAATTGATCCATTTGTTCTTAGAGTTGTTTAAAGTCATCTTTGAGATATGATAGATCATCTACTCGCTCTTTAAGATCTTTAAGGTCACGGGGAGGTTGATGGATGTTGATCCTATCTTATCCCAAATCTTATTAGCTTGAGATGCTTGTTTTTATTTTATACTCTTTTGTGGGAAAAGGAAGTTGAATTTTGGGAATGGAGCTTGGACTAGGAAGGCTTTGTTTGGGTGGTAGAGTTTTCTTTGGTTTGGCTTTTTGAGGTGTAGTGACTTCAGAAATTGGTTCTTGAGGGATTACCTCATCATCAACTTCATGCTTTGAAATCTCTACTTCCACATCATTTGCTTCATCTTGGTGTAGCTCCCCCTCCTTGTTTTACTCTTCCTTTTGCATGTCCACTTCATCCACATCCTCTTTTGATTTAGGATCTTTCCATGTTTTTCCACTCCTTGTCATAATTGCCATCACATGATCTTTCCCATTCCTCTTAGGATTCACTACCGTGTCACTTGGTAATGCTCCTTGAGGTCTTTGTTTCACTTGGTGAGAGAGGGTGCTCATTTGAGATTCAAGAGCCTTGATGGAAGTGTTATGAGAATTGACCATTTGCTTAATCTCCTTGATATCACCGGTATAGTTTTCTTGATTCTTGAGGACTTCTCCCATCATTTCTTCAAATTTTGATTGACTTCTCCCTTCATTCTTACCTTGCTTATAAGGAACTCTTGGTGCATAATTTTGAGAAGCACCAACTCCCTTTCTACCTTGATTGTTGTTCCAATTTTGACTTCCTTGATCATGGCTCCATTGGCCTTGTTGATAAGGCCTTTGATAACCACCTTGTTGGTAAGCCACAAAGTTGGCTTCTTCCTCATTATCGACATTGAAAAATTGTTCTGAAAAATACTTCTCTTGCTCTCTTTGAAGAAGGGTTAGAGGTTGGCCTCCGGGGTTGACATACCCAATTGGAGCCACTTGATGGCCGACATTTGTAACTTGAAGATTTTCTACCTTGTTCACCTTTTTTCTCTTTTTCTTCTTTGGCACCTTGAAGAAGCTCAATGTTGGTGATGATTTGAGTCATTTGTTCGCTTGATCTTCAAATCTTTTCATCATCATTTGGTTCATTCCTCCTTCACCACTTGGGTTTTGAGCTCTTGATTGCCAATCTTGAGATTGTTTGGCAACTTTGTTGAGAATTTTCTTGACCTCTTGAAAAGTATGGTCCATGATAGCACCTCTACATAAGTTGTTCATGGCCGATTGGTTATTTTTGTTGAGCCCTTGGTAGAAACATTGTAAGAGCATATCATCTTCAAAACCATGAGTTGGGGAATGTAGCAAAACTTCTTGGAAAGTTTCCCAAGCCTCATATAATGAATCGGTAGGATCTTGCTTGAACATATACACCTTATCTCTCATTGAAGCTTGCTTGCCTGCCTTTGGGCTAAGAATTTTGCCAGGAATTGCTTCACAAGATCTTCCCAAGTGTAAATTGAATTCTTTGGTAGCTTGTTCAACCAAGCCTTAACCTTCCCCGATAGAGAATAGGAAAATACTCTTAGGCGTAAAGACTCTTCCGTACAATGTGCCGACATGTAGAGATGAAATATTTGCACAAAATTCTTCAAATGTTCTGTTAGGTAATCATGCTTGCTTCCACTAAAAAGTCTATTTTGATCAAGTCCATGAAGGATCACTTGTGGGGTATTGAAAGTCACATTCCCACAAATTAGTGGTGGCACAATAGCACTTGCAAAAGTGTCCAAATTTACTTCCTCCTCCGAATCTTCCAATTCTTGAACATGTTGATTGTCATTTCGACCACCCCTCGCATTTGTTCCGATTGTCATTGCGAACATTCACCCGATTGGCATTGTCTCTCCTATTAGCTTGAGCACCACGGCCTCCTCTATTAACATTGTTGCCTCTTCGATTTGCATTGCCCGCAACACCATCATTGTTACCAACACGAACTCTCTCATTGGCTTGAGCATTGCCATGAGGATTTCCATTATTTAGTGCTTCATTTTCAACTTGAGGGTCTTCATTTTCCTCAAAGACACCATGAATTCTATAACTCTCCTCACTAAGAGAAGTGTCATCATAATCTTCTTCGGACTCTTCATAATTATCATTCGGGACAATTGGAGAATTTGAAAATGGAACTCCCTCATTAGCACGATTGTAGAGGGGGTTCCTCATAGATCTATCCAGATTTCTTCTCATACTTGAATTCACCTACACACGGTAAAACAGAGCACAAGGTAAAATGTAGGAACAACTAACAAGACTAGAACTCGAAATATTCAACCTAATAGATGTACCGTAGCTCCCCGGCAACGGCGCCAAAATTTGATCCACGCTCAATCCACTCACCGCAAGAGGTGCGGGGTGGTCGTCAAAAGTAATAGTATCCTACAAGAGTCGGGGTCGATTTTCACAGGGAGAGGCAAAGTAATCTATTAGTCTTAGAATGAATATTAACGAGTTCTAAGAATTGTCCGTGTATTCCTAAGTAATAAAAGTAGATTTATTTAACTACGGCTATAACTACCATAAAAAAACTAAATAATTAAGATTGATGTAAACGATGAGAATGAGCTAGGGATTTACCCAATCCAACTAGATTCTCATAACTAAATACTTGTATTAACCTCACAAATCTCATGGGTAACGTCAATGGTCGAACCTCTAATATATTCCTCAAAACTCTCTCAGGATAAGGAGGATTTTCTTCACCAAGCCTATTAAGGTCAATGATGAAGTGCTAGAGACCCTAGTTCAAGGACCCGAGTGGGGATGACCTTTTTAGATCTTCCCCTTTAGATAGGGTAGGCCGCAACCAATGTAACCTAAATTCTCGCTAGTCTCTATTAACCTACACCATCAACCCCTTTCGGGTGATAAAAGAAAAGTAGGCTTAGGTTCAAGTACGGCTATGCCTTAAACCCTAGTTAAGAAAGTACGATAGAGAATTAGATTTATGTTAACCCATTGATTTTAAAACATTAAGTACAAAATTTAAGCTAAGATAATCAAGTTTCCATGAATAAACCCCTAGTATGAGTTTAGCTACTCATACTAGGGTCTAACACACACATAGTAGAAGATGGAATGGCAAGAATCGTGTAAGAATATATTAAAGATAATGAAATCCTTACAATAAAATCCAAGTTGAAACCCTTCCTTAGCTCCCAAGAATATTCAAAATATGTAAAGTGATATTCTAAGCTCAAAAAGGTTCTGTTTTCTCGGAGGCATAGATGCCTATTTATAGGCATGGGTTTCAAAACTAGTCTAATATTTACAAGTTTGCCATTTTCCTTATTTTACGCTAGGTCGGCACATATTCAGCGTGCAGCCTTATGATCTGCTAGCTCGCCGATGACCTCATTTACCAATCACTCCCTTTGAATTGCGATGCAGGTTCGGCAGGAGGCCCTTGGTGTTGCGGACAACTCTTGAGCTTCGCAGATATTTTATACTCTCTGTGGACAGCGGCGGGTGCGCCTTTACTTCTGCGGGGTCGCCGCTTGCTTCAGCATCCCATGCGGCGATCCGCCCTTTAGTTGGTTGGAAGGCCTGAACTCTTTCCTTCTTTGGCAGATGGATGACCTCTTGAGCCACTTATCCGGCGAGGCGCCGATCCAGTTGCTGCCTTATCTCTGTGTTCTTCAATTTTGTAGCCAAAGTGCACTTGTTTTTGCTCTTTTTCACATTTTTTTCAGCTTTGTATATCAATTTCTTGTAATAACTTGAAACACAGAGAATAACATAAGATTCACTCAAATAATAACGCTTTAAGACACAAAACTAGTTTAAAAGAGTTGCGAATATGCACAAAATACCAACACATCATCATGCAACCAGTTCAAAGCTTCAGAAGACTTGTTCCACTTAGTGAGTCTGGTAAGTTCATAGTTAACCTTATCAACCTTTTCTTGAAGAACTCGGTTCTTCTCAGTTTTCTGATGTAGAAATTTATTTTTTCTTTTTAAGCTCAGTTTCAAGGTTTGATTTGAGCCTCACTAACTACTTGCTTACCAGAGACTTCTTTTAATTTAAGATTTTTAAGTTCAAGTGCAGAAAATTTCTTTTGCTTATCAAGCACTTGTTTCTTTAATTTACGGCTTCCAAGTTCAAAGGCTGAGACTTTCTGTTTTAGTTGAAAAACTTGAGCATCATTGGATGCTGATTCTATTTCTAATTTAGTTTTAGCTTCTTCCAAATTTTTGTTTTTAATTTTAAAAAAATCAGACACAACTGAGATTAGTTGGTCCTTTTCAGAAAGCAAATGCTCCTTCTCAGCCCTTAAACTTTCAATACCTTCAATTAAAGTTAGTGAAAGCATATTAAGTTCCCTTAAGGAACATGCATGAAGTTTTGTTTTCAAGTCATCGAGACTTATCTCAAGAAGATCATCAGTGTGAGGTTCTTCATTAAGAGCTATCAGTGCCAATGGAGAGTCATCATCAGATTCTTCTTCTTGTGAGTCAATGTCACTTTCAGATAGTCCCCACTTTGTGATAAAAACTTCATTCTTCTTTTCTGGTTCTCCACCGTAGACAATTTCTAACGCATCCCAGATTTCCTTTGCAGATCTTGGCATTCGTTTATACACGTTAAATCCAATACTACATTGATGAATTTTCATTGCTTCAGCATTCATCTGAAGTAATTTGAAATTAGCTTCATTCAGTTTTTCAATAGGCTTTTGGACCTTATTCCCAACCATACAATTTTTGTGGGAACTAAGGGACCATGAGTCATAATTTTTCATAACTGATAGTTCCTTGCCTGTAAGAAGATCTCCATCCTAGATTTTCAATACTTAAAGTGTTGACCGTTGAACTGAGGATGCCTGTTGACGGATTGTCCTTTGGTTACGATTGGTGGTGCACTTATGATTCAAATCCTTCTCAAGATTTTAATCATTATGTGAGAGAACCCTCTCTGATACCACGTGTTGTACTTGGTGCACCTTCATAAGACACTAGAGAAAAGAGGAGTGAATAGTGTCCTTACCCGATTTTTAATATCCTAAAACTTGCTTCTTGCTAAGTCCGGTTACTCACTAAGAACCAGGTTCTCAATGAGTTTCACCTATCTCTGTAACTTAAAGTAACTATGGAAATAAAGAGACATAGAGATTTTTACGTGAAAAAATCCTTGCTCAATAGATCAAAAACCACGACTCAAACTATTGGGATTTAAACTCTTCCACTCAAGGAAAACTGAGCAATTTTTAGGTTACAATGACTCTATAACCAATAAACTAAAACTCTTAGTACCTAGAATCTTTTAAGCTTCACTATAGCTTGTAAGGTTGAACCTTCTACCTCAAAAGTATTCTTTTCTCAGTGATTCTAAACAAGCTGATAGGATTACAACTCGATCACCTATAATAGAAAACTAGACAGACAGACAGACAGACTAAGTTATGAAACTCGAACTCCTCCAGGTTCTGCTACCTTGCTTCTATTCTTGCACACAATAGTTGTCACGAATAATTACTCACAATTTGCTCTGTTGAGAATTCTTGAGTGCATAATGATTCAGGCCAAAGAAATCCTTTTCAGCTTCGCTTGGAACTCCTTTTACAATTCGGAATCAATTTCTAATAAGGTTTGAAAACTTTTCCTTATTTGAAACCTAAGTTGTTTGCCTAAGTCTTCAATCCTTTTCCGCCTGGGAAACTGCTTCCTTTCAGCACTGCTTCTAAGCTCTTCGTTCTTCAACTTGGATTGAGACTCGAACTCCAGCTGTTCCTCTTTCCTTCTTCAACTTGGTCTCGAATCCAACTCGAACAGCCTTCAACTCTTATCTTCAACTGTGAACCTTTTTATTATTCACTCAGCACCAGGTCCTTTGTCAATCATCAAAACCTATATTTAATAATTATTGATGAGTAAGAACTATTACGAACTGAAAACTTACGTGAGATATTATGGCGAGGTTAAAGATTGTTGTTAATTAGGTAGAACTCTTTTTTCATTAGTTACAATGAGCAAAATCTAGATAGCAGAATTTGCCTGATCTTTAACAGTTTTATATTTCAGCTAATTGCTTGAAAATTTCCTAGTGCAACTTCTGTATGGAATTTTGAGATATATGCTGAAAATCTTGTATACAATATTCAAAGAAAGCTTAGAAGAGACTAAGAACAATTCAAACACCAATTCTTTCAGTAAATTTCAGCACCAAGTAAACAGGTGTGTTTCTCCAATATGTTTGTTAATCATAAAAATTCAATATATCTACTAAGAACTTCTAATCTAATTTTCCTCAAGAAGAACAATTACTACTTGGTGTAGTGTAAATTAGAACGAAAACCCATTTTTGTTGAATTTCTTACCCTGCTAGCCCACTGGATTAAATTTCTTATTTATATAACATTATATTATTGATGAAACATGAAGCCTTTAAACTCTTTCTTGATGCGTCCAATGACTTTGGCCTTGTAATGGTCTTTCAAGTCGTAGGCCTGTCATGTCATGAAAATGTACTACCTCCGTTCTATTTTTCGTGACAGAGTATCACTTGGCACGGTGTTAATAAAAGAATAAAGGCCTTTAAAATTTGTGCTATTAAATAAGTCATAGAAATTGGTGATGTTGAACATTCCTTTGATAAAAGATAAATTATTTCTACTTATAAAAATATGATATTCTTTTGTGATAAATTAAAAAGAAATGTGGCCCATAAATTGAGACAGAGATAGTAACAAAAAAAGGAAATAAAAGAAAACAGTCGCTTTCTCTGTGCATGCTCCCAGACAATAATTGGTAATTGAAAGTTGTCCACAAAAAAAATGTCCTCATAGCTTGACGAAGACTTACCAATGAAGACGAAGTCAAGAAGCAGAAAAAAGTTAACTACTATAAGATAACCTGATTTCTTTGTAGGTGGTTGTAAAAAATTTATAGAGGGTACATAAGATAGAGAGAGGAGATGGAAATTGAAATATGTAGAGGGGCAAAGAGAAAGGGATGGAAATTGAGAAGAGACTCTGTGAAGCTGCACGTGAAGGTGATGTTAGAGTTTTACAAGAAATACTTCAAGAAAATGCTTTGGTTCTTGATAGACTTACCTCAAATAACTTCAATGAAACTCCTTTGCACATCGCAGCAATGCGTGGGCATATTGAGTTTGTGAAGTTAATTCTGTCTCGAAGTCCCCAGCTTGCTGCTGAACTAGATTTACGAAAGTCATCAGCTCTTCACATAGCTTCTGATAAAGGGTACTTAGAAATTGTGAAGGAGTTGTTGGTTGTGAATCCTGAAATGTGCTTGATTCGCGATCGCGATGGTAGAAATCCTCTGCATCTTGCAGCCACCAAAGGCCGAGTTGAAGTCATCAAAGAACTGATACAAAGTAGACCAGGTGCAGCTCTACAAACCACAAACAATGGGGAAAATGTTTTGCATTTATGCCTGAAACATAATCAGTTGGAGGCTCTGAATGTGCTAATGAAGATTGGAACATGGGACCATGAGTTCTTGATTGCAAAGGATAAGGATGGGGAGACAATTCTGAACTTGGCTATTGCTGATCAGCAAAATGAGGTATGCTATTGTCCCTTAGATAAGCCATTCAATTCATCTCATATATTTTATTTTGATGCAGTCCGCTAAAAAATAACATAGGTTTTAAATTTAAAAATAATTTAACTTAAACTTTAGGGTTCATTAATAAGACATTCTTTTATATTTGACAAAAATTATTTACAACTCCAATGTTGCTTTAAAAATCAAACTCTCCTTCAATTATGATCAATTTGCTATTCTTCTCCAATCATCTCATATAATTTTTTAAAATACTTACTTTACTTTCTAGATTATCAAAAATTTATCTTTTCTTCTTTGATATCATGATATTTTTTCTGTTATATTATGGACTAGCCTATAAGACAAATAAATATTATATTAAAAAGAGTAAAAGATAGTGTATTGGGTGAAAAGTCACCGAGGTCTCAAGCAAGACCTCAGAGTGCAGTACAAAGACTGCGCCACAAGACAGGCTTCCGAGGGAAAGATTACGTGGACACTCGCTCCGGAAATCACCTTAGGAAACGAGGAAAGACAAGCTCGAGGCACTGAGCTCGGGAAAAACCCCCAGCAGCTCCGAGTGAATGACACACCTCGGGAAGACGAGGGCCGACCTTTGTAACTGTCGACTGTTACTCCAACATTTAATAGATAGATCATGAGTCAATCATAATTATGTACAGAATAATGGCCATAAAGGCACCATTATGACATTTTACAACATCATTCTTCCTCCTGATTATAAATATGGCTCATTTGTAAACAACAGGACACAGTAAATACAATACTAAATCTTACTTTAATTTGTTGCCTCGTTTATCTTATTTCTTGCCTCGTTACCTTTCCAAAGTTTTCGTTTAGTTTAAGATCAATTCAGCTCAAACTTCACTTCGATACGAGTGAATTACCAGTTTAACTCAATATAAATTCGATTTGTTGTCCTATCCCGATTTAGGCCGACACAAATTGGCGCCGTCTGTGGGGATCTGGTAATAACGTTCGTTCCGAAGACCGTAATTTCGACTTTTTACCCAAAAAGAATGTCAGACGCTATCAATGACAATATAACCATTCAAGTGCCCGACCAGACAGTGGGCCTCACCGAGGCCAGTGGTGGAGTCCCATTACAACCAACTGGCTCGACACAGCCCGTTAGCCCCATCCCAACGAGCACTTAGTTGGGTTGACGCCCCCAAGCAGATCGACTCCACCGATCGGTCTGACACCTCCCGTAGGAGCATTGATAGCCGAACCAACATCTTAAAATTTCGAAGACCCCTTCCCGCAGTTCATGGTGAACTCGCTGCAGCAAATGCGAGAGCAAGCCGCCGCTATAGCATCCGCACAAACTCAATTTAATGAGCAGTTCCGGAGCTCTTTACAAGCCCTCGCTGAGAGCGGGAGAATCCACTCTGTCCTCGGTGATGTTCTCTTCGCGATGTTTAATGGAGGGAACAACGCCACTACCCATGTTGGAACAAATACAGGAGGACTTCCAAATGGGATTACGTTTGGGGTCTCGGGGACTGTGGCTCCCACGACGTCTCAAACGAGTGCCGCATCTGACTTCGAAAAATAGAAGAAGGAGTTCAAGGCCAGTATTGAGAAACGACTCGAGAATGTGCCAGGGGTCCGTAAACAACAACGAGCACTGGACATTGAAAGATGTCGCCAATTGCCCTTCAAACCTGAAGCTGCTCCAGCGCCTGTTCCAAAACATTTCAAACTACAAATTCTGAAGAAGTATGATGGAACGATGGACCCCGTTGACCATATTACTGAATACATAGCCATGGTCAAAAGCAATGACCTAACCCCGATTGAAAAAGAATCCATGTTCTTAAAGAAGTTCGCCTACACCCTGGAGAAGGGAGTGTTGAGATGGTACATGCTCCTCCCTTCTGAGTCTATTTCCAGCTTCGATGAATTGGCAAACATGTTCATTAAGGCTCACACTGGGGCTCAAAAGATCCTCAAAAGAAAGGAAGACATCTTTGATGTAAAACAAGGATACCACGAGCCCATCAAGGACTTCCTCGAGCGCTTTCAGGCCGAGAGGATGGATCTACCAAAGATAATGACAGCATAGCAGTCATGGCTTTTGAAAAGAACCTTAATATGAGCAACTCAGAGGCAGCGGCGGAATTGAAGAAAGAACTCTAGCAATTGCAAGCTCGAACCTGGGACGAGTTGCATGACTGAGCCACGGCGAAGATTAGGCTCGAGGAAGCCGAATGGAGAAGAACGGGGCGAGGTCATTCCTACCGAGGCCGGACTGAACCCCCTTGACGCGCCGATCTGCCACGAGGGAATTCAAAAAATCGATACGATCCGTACAATCGAACCCAAAAGCAACACGTGAGTCAGCGCCTTGTGGGTCATCAACATGTGAGCCAAAGACTCGGGGGGAAAGTCGGATCATCCTCCAATCAAAAATCCTCGGGCCCATCCTTGGTACCCAAGGAAAAAGAATTGCCTCGAATCTCCGAGTATAACTTCAGTATATCCACTTCCGAGCTGGTGACGCAATCAAGGGAATGACTGACCAAGGAGTGAGGCTACCCAAAGACATGAGAACTCCCCCAAACAAAAGAGACCAAACCCAACACTGTGAACTTCACATGGACTACAGGCACGCAATTGAAGATTGTAAGGCATTGCGTCTCGAGGTGGCCCATTTGCTCAAGAAGGGGGTGCTAGCAGAGTACCTAACCGACAAATGGAAGCACAATTACTCGAAGAACAGGAGGAAGGATCAACCACCTCGAGCACAATGACCAAAGAGGGTAGTGAATGTCATCACTGGGGCTTAGAGGTAAACGGAGTAAGCTTTGCTGCAATGAAGAAGTGGCAAAATCATCCACTACAACGGAGAAAAGAATAAGAGCTGGTGAGCCGAGCAAGGAGATGGTATTCAGCAAAGAGGATTGCGATGGAATGATGTTTCCACATCACAACGCGCTAGTGATCACGCTCAGGATCAACGACTTTGATGTCAAACGAGCTTTAGTTGATCCAGGCAACTCGGTGAACATCATCAACTATGGCGCGATAAAAAAGATATGGTTAAAGTACCTAGTCGTCTCAAAGGAAACCATACTGACAGGGTTCAACAACTCCACCGAGAAGACTTTGGGGAAAATCACCCTCACAACTACTGCGGAGGGAGTGAGCAAGCAAACTACCTTCCAAGTTATGGCCGAGGACATAGCTTACAACGTCATTCTCAAAAGGCCCTGGATCCACGGGATGGAGGCTATGCCATCCACTTTGCATCAAGTGATCAAGTTCCCAACTCCATGGGGAATAAGAGCCATCCAAGGAGAACAATGAATAGCATGAGAGTGTTATTCAGTCGCAATGAAGAGTACAGTCGCCCCGAGTGGGCCAAGAAAATAGCAACGAGAAAAGATTCAATAACCGGGGACTTCGCTAGGCAAGCCCTCGGAAGACGGTCAATTGCCTCGCCGAAGGGTCACCCTTGTAATTTTCTCGAATAAAATGCTATTCTAGTTCCTTTTCTCCTAAGACCTGTTAGAGCCAGGCATCTATTGTAATAAAGGCATGCAAATTTGATCAATGGAGTAAACTCCGATTCGTCATCCTTTTATTCTCACTTGAACATGCATAGCTAGTCATAAGTTAAGCCTACGGCTCGAGGGCGAGACGTCGTCCTAATCTAACTCGAAATAATGAAAAGGCTTGCAAGCAAATTCATAAAAAAGATCTTCATTAATAAAAGGCTCGAGGGCCCCAAATACTTACAAAGCAAATGGCACAAGGGCCTTAACCAAAAAGGGAAAATAAAAGGCACTACTCTAAAGCTCCACTTTGGAGTCATCATCTCCCTCGTCTGAGCTCTCGCTGCTCGAAGGGAGATTCTCCATCAATTTTGAGCCACGGCAGCATCGCTCTCGACTTTAGAAATCTCGGCATTAAGATCGATCCTGCCACGACACTCCTTCAAAGTTTTTAGCCTCGTTTGAATAACGGCCCAATTTTTATCTACCTTGGCCCGAGTCCTCCTCATTTTTCGCCTCGAGGAGAAAGAATCAACCTTGCCTTTCAGGAACTTGACCTCATTCTCGAGCGGACTCTTTTCCTTGGCCAACTGATCTTTCTCCGCGGCCATCTCATTCATTTTAAGCAATTTCCGCTTTAAGTCTTCATGAAACCTCTTAGCCCTCTCATTAATGAGTGACTGGGCCTCGTTCTTTACTCTCTTCAGCTCTGCGTCACAAAGTTCCTTCAATCGAGCCATTTTCCCCTCGATGTCAGATTTAGCCTCAAAGGCCTTGGTCATCTCGAGGTCGGACTTATTAGCGGCGTCTTTAGCTCGCTCCAGCTCGAGCCTTGTATTCACTAGCTCTCCCTCGAGACCACTCATTTGGGCCTCGAGACCCGCTCGCTCCCGCCTCCATCCAGCCCTTAACTGCCGAAGCTTTTCGTCTCCGCTGCACTCTATCTCGGCGTCCCTGATAGAGTTGATATAACACTACAAAAGGAAACTTTAAAATTCAGAGAAGGAAGTGAAACGACAAATTGAAAAGAGAAGGTTAAAGAAAGCATACATGAATGGCCTGCTGCGCAGCATCAGCCATCAAATCAGAGATATGAGACTCTTAAGACGATCGCATTCCTTAGGTCCTAGGAGTCCACGGAGGCTGATCGGGACTTGGATGTCACCATCAAGAAGACAAAGCTCAGAGGGAATTTCGATGTAGCGAAATTGCTTCCAAGAAGACGCGTCAGGAGCAGGCTCAGAGGCAGCTCGAGGAGCCTTGTCCCCCACTCGAGATGGCCTAGCTTCGTCCATCTCCACCGAAGAGGGGGATGAATATTCCCCACGTCTTTATCAGCAACTTGAACCAGTTCAGGCTCGTGAGTAGAAGAAACCGCAACCTCATCTTGCCTTAGCTCAGCCTCGCCAACAAGAGTAAGCTCAGGAAATGGGACAGGCTCTAATCGGGCCTGCTTTGCTTCCGGAGCTCCCTCCGTGGACAGCTCTTCCTCCTCAAAACTGAAAGAAGAAAGAAGGAAGATGAGAAAATGGAACAAACGGAACAAATGATGAAAGCAATAGAAAAATACTCAACCTGTTTTGGCCCTAAGGTCCAGTGATCCCTTGGGAGCCGTTTTCCTCTTCTCTTTTCCCTTTTCACTCTTTTCCTTTGAAAGGTTCCCAATCAGATCCTCGAGGGCATTCAAGGCATCTCCAACCTCGGGAACCTTCTCTTTCTTGTCTTTCTTCTATTTCTTCTCCTTCGGCGAGGTGATCGCCCTTTTGGGGAGCCCTACAACGAAGAAACGATAGTGAGGCCACAATGCATAGGGCCTCGGAAAACATTATTAAAACTCAAAGGCTGAGCGAAGGATAACTCACCATGCCGTTTACAAGCCCACTGGTTCTCACCCAAGGCGGCCAAAACCATCCACGACCTCTCTGGCCTAGGTTTGGCATCAATAATGGCTTGAACCCACTAAACCAAGTTCATTGGACAAGCAATCAGGACCGCCTCGGCTAAGAGAATAAGAGCAAGGAGTCAG
This sequence comes from Petunia x hybrida, assembly GCA_037355625.1. NCBI lineage: Eukaryota > Viridiplantae > Streptophyta > Magnoliopsida > Solanales > Solanaceae > Petunia > Petunia x hybrida. Next base: position 127,308 of record JBBBVM010001123.1, read on the forward strand.
AAAAGGAAAAAAGTAAAGCAAAAATAAACGAAGGAGGAAACACTTACGAGCTCGATTACACCGCTCGGGGAAATTAGGCTTCAAGGAGATAAGATCGGTGGGCAAGAGGACGAAGCGCTCGTTCCAACTACGGTCCTCGAGATCCTCATTTTTTGTAATCAGCGAGTACGAGCCCCGTTTGTTGAGCTGAACGACCTCATCCTTGTGAAGGGTGGGAGAAAATAGATACAAAAGGTGATCGAGGGTGAAAGGCACCCCCGCCAATTTACTCAAAAAGTCGAGACATTGGACGTGCCTCCATACCCCGGGACCAATCTGGGCCAGGCGCACTTGGAAGGTTCGGCAAAAATTATCCAACACCTCAGGGATAGGGAGAGAGAAACCAATCGTGAAAGGATAAGTGAAGGCGAAGGAACGCCCCTCGACCCGATCGCATACTCAGCTCTCGGGGGCAGGGATGCCAACACTCACCTCGGTCCCCCAGTTGCAATCAGAACGAACCAGATAAATGTTCGCCTGCATGATCAAGCTCGGCGTATCCCCCACAGGAATGTTCCTTCTCCTCCTAGCCTCCGACTTAGTTTTGCAGCTGCATGACAAAATCCTTCAAAAGATCTATTTTCGAAGGAATAACGTAATAGGGCTTAAGTTCCAAGTTGTCGGAGGGAAGTTCCTCCTCGCCCACATTCTTTATGGCGACCTCTTCCTCCTCCGCCGTAGCTACTCCAGCGGCCCCAGCCATAGAAGAATGGAGTTCTTGATCCACACCGCTGGGACTAACAAGATCCTCCATGTTGAAGTCAGGGGGAACAACAATATTCAGCTGTTCAGGGACATTAACCAATTCCCCACCAACGATTATAGTATCGACAAGAGAAGGTGGAGAACGTGATGAATTCTGTTGAGACATATTTCTTTTGGAAATCTTTTGAGAGAGAAGTGTAAAAGCTTTACTACTAAAGACAAGAAGAAGTAAGAAAAAGAAGGCAAGGTTCGACTATATATAGGTTAAAAAGTGCCATGATTACAGCCGCATGGGGAATCAAAATCAGAAAACACGCCCAATCAGCGATCACCACGCACGATTGACGGGAATTCGAAGTGACAACCGCCGTTTTCAAAATTTGCGGCACAACAACAGCCACGTTGATCTCCTGCCCAAAATTTCATTCCACTCCTCGACAGTTTTGGCAACCTCTCAAGGAGTGGAGGGACTATCTATATTGGGTGAAAAGTCACCGAGGTCTCAAGCAAGACCTCGGAGTGCAGCACGAAGACTGCGCCACGATACAGGCTTCCGAGGGAAAGATTACGTGGACACTCGCCCCGGAAATCACCTTAGGAAAAGAGGAAAGACAAGCTCGAGGCACTGAGCTCAGGAAAAACCCCAACAGCTCCGAGTGAATGACACACCTCGGGAAGACGAGAGCCGAACTTTGTAACTGTCGACCGTTGCTCCAATATTTAATAGATAGATCATGAGTCAATCATAATTATGTACAGAATAATGGCCATAAAGGCACCATTATGACATTTTACAACGTCATTCTTCCTCCTGATTATAAATAGGGTTCATTTGTAAACAACAGGACACAGTGAATACAATACTAAATCTTACTTTTATTTGTTGCTTCGTTTATCTTATTTCTTGCCTCGTTATCTTTCCAAAGTTCTCGTTTAGCTCAAGATCAATTCAGCTCAAACTTCAGTTCGATACGAGTGAATTACCAGTTTAACCCAATATAAATTCGATTTGTTGTCCTATCCCAATTTAGGTCAACACAGATAGTAATCAGGCATATAAGTTAATGACGTTAGTAATTAAATAAATGAACTTTAGATAAATAGTTCAACTGCATTGAAATTTTTATTAATAGAAATCGAAACTCAAAATTTGTCTATTACACAATTGACAATAAAATGAAGTAAACTTTAAAAGCGTAGACATAATGCATGCAATAAGAAAAGATATTGCAGATAGCGGTAAATTTTATAACAAATCTAAGATATTGTTATATTTATACTCAATGAATTATAAATTATAATTTCATTTCTAATAATTAAAACTCAAAAATCTATATAGAAAGTATAAAATATGAGAAAGTGTAATTTAAATAAATATACATACCTGAAATAATTAATAATATTAGATTTTAAAAGCAATATTTAACTAAATTATTAATAAATTAACATAGTTGCTACCTGAAAGATTTTAAACATCTCGATCTTGACTGGCAAGGGTACCTTACCCCAGTATGTGCACGGTTCCACATAAAACTATTTCATGCATTCCATGACACGCTTTGTAGCTTTGTCTGAGGGAATAAAACTACATAAAATACACGTTAGTATAAATAAATATATTCAATAATTAAAATTTTCAAATATATTAAATAATTAAAAACTAACAAGAATAATACTTACTTACGATCTCTCTCAGGAGCAATCTTCAACCACCAAATTTATTGAACGTGCCAAGCTCAACGTGTCTGCAGTTTGTGTACTGAACGGTACAGAAACATCGACGGACGAGGATGATGTAGGGTCTCCATCCTGCAATTTAGATGCAATGGGAATAGAATTTAAATAAAGCTTGTTCTTTTCTACACAAGCTTAACACAATTCCTTATTATTGTTCTAAAAAGAGATAAACCCTTTTCAAATTCAATCAATCTGATCAAAGTATCTCATTGTGTATTAAACGGAGCAATTGACTGATCTTTCTCATTTTCTTTATAACCCCAATGATTTTCACGCTAAGATAAGATACCAAAAAGGTCAAAACGTATGAAAGAATATGAACAGAAAAAACAGAATACTAATAATACACTATATACCAAATGCAAATTAGTCAGTGAGAACTGCTAAATGACCACATCAATTTGGCCCAAATTTGGCCACACTTACGAAAAGACTTTCGAACTTTCAATTTGATTTCCCACAAAAATATTTTCCCCAAAACACACTAATAAATACAGTAATTTATGAAGGGTAGCAATGTTATTAACTTGACATTAGTTATCTAGATTAAACTATAATTTATTGTGTTAACCCAAACCTTCCTTGTTTTAACAGCAAGCAAACTACTACTATTCCCAATACTTCTATCCATTCTTTTTTCTTTAATTTTCTTCTTCTTTTTTCTTATAGTGCAAGCGTATATGTACTAGTTCTAATTCGAAATCAAAAACAGAAAAATCTGACAAGAAAAATAAAGGAAGCAACAAAATCCATAACCAAACAAACTACAAGTGCTCTTCATTTAAGCAATTACCCACATATAAACCATACAAAAAAAAACTGGGAAAAAAAAAAACTTACCTCTGCAGCTGGCCACCACTGATGCCGGAGCTGGCAACCGCCGGTGACATGACCGAAAAATGTACCTGGTCGGAAGAAGTACAAAGAGAAGGAAAAAAATTAGTGTTAAGGTTCACAATTTAAAGAGAAGATTTTTTAAAAAAAAAAAAAAAGAGAGAGAGAAGGAAACTTTTCAATTTGGATGAAGAACAGAGGTGTTAGCCTGCAAAATAAAAATTAGGAACATAGGTGTTATGTAGGTGGACGGATCTATGGGTTGGAAGGGGAATAATTAAGCAGAGAAGAGGAGAGTTGGAAGAAAGAGAAATTGAAGTTTGAGTTTTGATGATTGACAAACGGGAAGAAACTGGTGACGGACCTGGTGAAGGACCTGGTTCACTGACATGCTCACCTGATGATGAAAAGATGCACAAATACATTCCCAGTCTGAGATGGAAGTGAAAAGAACCTGGATGGAGCAGTTTTACGATTCGAGTTGGATTAGGAATTGCGCAGGAAGTTCTACGAAGCAGGATCAGAAAGGAAGCAGAATCCTAGTAGAACTAGGAGAACCTCGCGCAGGAAGGTTCTGCGAAGTAGTGCAGAGTTTAATCCTAATAGGATTAGGAGTCTCTTGGGCATGAATATAAAAACCTACAAGGCGGCTAATGCCTTAGGCGCCAGCTGGAAGTATCTTGGAAGATCTACACAATAATGGAGAATATTTTCAAAGAGTCCAAGAGTGAAAAAAGTGTATAAGAGATAAATTTATATAAGGAAAGTATTTATTGTGTCCTGATTTGAAAAGAATTCTTTTTCTTGTCCATCAAGAATTCATATACACACAATATATACATCATTATGAAGACTCCAAGAGGTCAATGCACGAAACATTATTTCATCAGCAACATAGAGAGAGATTAGGAGCTCAAAAAGTTGACAAGTCTGAAGAGAACGCGCAGAATGAACTGACTGGACGAGAGCTTCTTCATCAGGTATCATCAATTACCAGTCCAGCAAGAACGTGCAGAAGGAATCGATTGGACAAGTAGTTCTTCATCAAGCTATATTGAGTTTATGTACAAGTCAAGTTCATATGTATTAGAGCTTTGAATTGTAACCTATTACGCTTATTTGAGAAGCATTGTTTAAGTATTGTATTTGGAGAAAATTTTCTTTTAGACTAGAGTTAGCTTAAAGGAGTTGCTACGATCGTGGATCGTAGGCAGTCATGTACTTAGGAGGATTCCTAGGTGTGCTTGCTACAATTGAGTTGATTGTAGGCAGTATAGATGCTAAGAGTTTTAGTCCCTTGGTTATAGAGTCTGGAACCTAAAACTTGCTCGTTGTGTTAGTGGAATTGTTTCTCAAAATCCCAGAGATTGGGTCGTGATTTTTCTCCTTTGAGCAAGGTGTTTTCCACGTACAAATCTTTGTGCAAGTTTATTTCCGTATTACTTTGTTAGCACAGTGTTTTGCAGAAACTCATCAAGAACCAAGTTCTTGAAAGTACGAGCAAGGTTCGTCGGAAGGCGAAAATCGAAAGACACTATTCACCCCCTCCTTTCTAGTGTCTGTTGAAGGTGCACCAAGTGCAACAGACATGTTAGGTCTGATCGCATGGATCTTTTAATTAAGTCCTCCGACCAACTCATTCAGAAATATTAAAAAAAATTAAAAATGGTCGATCGAGTCGGTCTGAAGCTATAAAAAAATTAATTCAAAAATACGGCGGTTAGAAAAGGCCAATTTTCTGGTAGTGGACACACAAATCCACTTGTGGGATAACACTAGGTATGTTGTTGTTGTTGTATACATACACACATTCCCCGCAACTTTTATATATATATATATATATATATATATATATATATATATATATATATATATATATATACACACACACACACACTACTTCCTCTGCCACAATTTAAGTGTCTTAGTTTAACTGGACACATAGTTTAATAAATATAAAAAGAATTTTCATTATTATTGTTCTAAACTAAAGATGTGTGTATGTACTAAAATATCCTGTGGATTTTGTACTTTTAAGCTTGTCATGTATGCTGTTTGAATTGTCAATTTACTAAATATAGAAAGAGGCACTCGTTGGGACATACCAAAAAAAAATTAAGACACTTAAATCGGAACAGATGGAATATTATTTAGAATATAGGTAAAACATCTTGCTAAAAAATTACATAATAATATCAAAATATATTAAATAGACGGGGAAAGAATATGTCAAGGACAAAATAAATATTATATACGATGAAGGGTGACGGAAGGGGAGAACATTATTCATAGTTGAGGGAGAATTGATTTTTGAATCAAAGTTGAGGGCTGTAAATAATTTTTACCCCTTTATATCATTTTATCTATTTCAATAAGATTGGCCTATTTTAACTTAATTTTAACAAGGTTATTGACTAGTGTTGCCGATGCTTCGATTCGGTCGGTTATTTGAATTTTTTCAACTATACCAATTATTCGGTTACATAACTATGTATAACTAAAATTTAAATTCTTGAAACTCTTCAAAGCATTTTGGTTTCTCTTCGATATTGGTTACTCTATATAATCATTATTAAAAAGCGCTATCTAAAACTATCCAACAAATTAAATTGTACTTTTTGGCGTTCTAGACAATAATATTAAGAGGTACCACAATCACTATAGAACTTATACTTCTCCAAACCAGTTCATTAATTGGTACTATAAACTACCAAAGATATCATATTTCAATCGTGTATTTGGCGAGGGGTACCTTTAAAAGATTTATCAATAATATGGGATAGTAAAGCACTTTAAAAATGTGAAATCTTACGCAGAGTATGTAGTCAGAACGCAAGAATGGATAATACGTCATTATGTTGATCGTTGTCTATCAAAATCACGTTAATTCAATTTTTCAGAAAAAGATATTACTATCATCTACTGCTCTATACTAGATCAGAGATCAAAATAATTAAGATTAGTCTAGATGAATCTACAATGAGATTAAATCTTTAACCACAAAACCAACGCCAACTGAGACCTTCTAAACAAATCTGCCACTTCAGAGAGTTAGACTTAATGGAATTTGGAGTCGAAAAATGCTGAAAATAGTTATTCTATATTGAAGCACGTTAGTTTCTAACTTTAAACAATAGTACCAGAACTAGTACATCAGGTTTGATTCTTGGGATTACTATTCCATCCCAAGTCTTAAGGCCCAAGGTGAAATCTCGTATGATACAAAAATACTAGGTAATTTGTTTCTATCTGTCTTAGATTTGGTAGACAATGTTATCCAATACATGTAGTGGTAGGTGGTAGCATACCCCATTAAATTAGTCAAAGCATGCGAAAGCTTGCTGGAACACCATTGTTATTAAAAAAAATTATATTTTGTTATTGTTAAACTTAATTAAAAATATATAGATATTTTTTTAATATATGTTTAATAGATAAAATATATTTTATGCACATATATTTCTTTCTTTTGTTTAAAAAACTAAAACACCTAACCAACTATTGTTACTATACTGTACGATTATAACATTACATGGAAACTTATATGTTTTTCTGAAGAATTGCTAATTGGTTCCATAAGATAGTCTGACGATTACCATCGATTTTTCAAAGAACCGTAGACATCCTAATTTAACCCTTAAAGCCAAACTCTAATAAGTATGTCATGATGTGATTAATTGTAGAAATACTTATGATGAGTTATGGAAGAAGAAATTTATTTAGTTTATATATGTACCCGCAAAGCCATTTCTTATTTGTAATAAGCTCTTTACATAGTCAAACATTGGCTAATAAAAAATGAATAGTGGTTAAATGAAGAAAAGGCAAAATTTGCAGACTAAAGTTCAACCCCCAAGGGAGACAAAAAGTACTAAATGATTGATCCCCACATTTTCTTTTTGACAAAAAACTTGAGCACACTATTTTGGTTTACATGTACGTTTATGCTGTTCTATGGTTCCATATTTCAACCCTTGTTTTAGAATGAATTCCATCCTCCTCTTTGATATGGGGTTGGATCCACGCACGCTGTAAATCTTCAAAATATTACTAACCTCCTAATGATTCACAGAAAAAGAGTTTGAAGAAATTACAAAAAGATGATTGGATTGAAAGGAAGCGGAATACATTAATGATTGTAGCTTCCTTAATTGCAACCATGGCTTTTCAAGCTGGTCTCAGCCCTCCTAGTGGTGTTTGGCAAGATGATTCAAAAGGTATCACATAATTATAGCTATGAAAGTTATTTCGCTTGTTTTTTTATTCATGTTCTTACAAGAAAAGCAACAATTCCGCATCTTATCCATTACTGAGGCCATTTGTTTCGTTTATCATCGTTCTGAATCTTTTCTTTCCTAGTGTGCCTACAAATCCATCTAAGGATTCTCACTTCCGCTAAGTTCATCCTCAGCACATGTGTTTCTTGATTGACCAATACTCTGGCCCATGCAATAATTGGTCTAACCACCAATTTATAGAATTTATCTTCAAGTGCTGGTGACATATTCTTATCGCATAGGACCTTGACGCTAGCTTCCATCTCATCCACTCCGCTCCAATATTATGTGTGACATCTTTATCGATCTAAAAATTTTCTTGAATTATTGACCCAAGATACTTGAAGCTTATACTTTCTTGAAGATGACTTATATGTATCAATCCTCACTTCCACATCAGACTCACTTGATGCCACTGAACTTACACTCCATTACTCTATTCTAGTCCTGCTCAACTAGGGGCGGATCTATGTCAAGGGGACCGGGTGCCACGACACCCGATACCTTCGATTGAAACTATGTATATATATGTATAAATGTATCAGAAATAGGAGAAAAAGTAGTTGTGGCCCCCAGTGTACTAAATATCTAAATTGTGCCAGTGGTGCAAGCTTAAAGTTAAATTCCCAGGGACCCGAGTTCGAGTCTTGGCTGCTGCATTCGTTAATTCTTCTTTTTGGATTCCTCTGTTTAGGACTTATGCCACCCCGATAGGACTTACGCCACCCCGATAATAAAGTTGTATACTAGCTTTTCAACTTTTTTTTTTTGAATTTTCTCTTTAATTAAGTACTGCTGACTTTTTTTTAGTTTTTCAGCAAAGCATAAGTTAAATTTTAGCTTCGAACAAACATTTCCCCTTCTCCCATATCTTTGACACGACCCGGAATCTGGTTAGGCCGTGTGGGCACCCGACATCCTCCCCTAGACCCGTCGGGCGAACCCTTACCAATCAAATTAGGAAAATAAGTACAACAATTCATAAATAAAAACAAGACTTTAAAAAAAAACACAGATATACTGATACCTCTAAGCTGTACAAAAGAAATTACAGCTGACTACCCAACATACTAGGTTTAGGGTTATCCAGACTAGACATCTAAGAGTACAAAAGAAGACGTATACCTCCTGAAGGGAGCAAAATGCAACTGAAATGATAACCAATAAACTGGTGGCCATCCGGAATAAAAGCTGGCTCACCCTGACCGCTGAAGTCGTATTCGCTCCTTCACAACGTGGCGAACTCAATCCTGGAGCGAACCTGGCAAAACGAAATAGATAGAAAGGAAACAAACAACAAACAAGGGTGAGTCAAAAGGACTCAATAAGTGGGGCAGACTAGCCACCTCAAAGAATTGGATAGCTAGCCAGGGAGAAGAAACAGATAAACCAAATTCCTCTTATTTAAATTACAAAAAGGCAGAGCCAGATAATAACTAGAAACACGTATGAAACCTTAAACTCAGCCAGGAATACGAGCCAGAAACATATCAACAAATAAGCAATGCACGTATGAGCAGAACAGTAGTTATGTACCACAAGTCTACGCAATGGTATGAAAATGAAATGAAATGAGATGAAATGAAATGAAATGAAATCTGATGCAAAGGGTCACATGTGCCCATCATCCCATCTCGAAGCGGAATACTCCTGCATTCGAAGGGAACCCAATCTGATAACCAACTGGAGCGGAATACTCCTGCTCCTGGGGCGGAATACTCCTGCACCCGATATAATATAAACCAGAGGCGGAATACTCCTGCACTCTCTTGGGGCGGAATACTCCTGCACCCGATATAATGTAAAGCTGAGGCGGAATACTCCTGCACTCTCCTGGGGCGGAATCCTCCTACCCTCAATATGATACAATGGAGCGGAATACTCCTGCTCCTGGGGCGGAATACTCCTGCACCCAATATGATATGCAATGTAATGCATATGAATGCAATGTGATGCAATAATAACCCTTCACCGGCGCGAGACTCTCATCGACGGCCGGGAAGTAGATGCCAACTCACAGCCAGAGTACAATGCTCAGATCCTCAATAAAATACCAACAACAGGACATAACATATAATATATAATGTAAATCCAAAGCTAAGGCGTAATGAGTACGCCTATCGGCAGTTACACACGTAAGGAACACGTGGTAAAAAATCCACGAGGCCAGGTGCCTCCAAAGAAATGGATATAAACACTTACCTCTTCCAAAAGTTAGCATTGCTAATCAATAACCGCTTTTATCCTTTAGTTCCATTGCCAAAAGATCCCACTGTGTTCAATAAGCAGAAAAATATATCACATTAGGCTAAAGACTTCATTCCTCACATCTTAGGGCAATCCAGGTAGGAACCTGATACCCTATTCGCATACGCAATACGCAGGCCAGGCCTATATATAGGGTTTATGGCCACATAACCAAACCCCAAATAAATTACATTTATAAGTTGCCCATAACTCACTGAGTACGAATATATAATCAATTTCATTATCGGGGTCCATTTGACCCTTTAAACTATCAATTTACGTCATTAGGGCGATGTCTAAGATCCCTATTTTTACCGTAAAAATATATTCAAACACACGTAATAAACTCAAATAATATATTAGGATCATTACCTGAATGTTTCAGGGTGAAAATTCCACTTTTCTCCGGCCCCTTTTCTCATTTTCTGACATTTTTTTCCACTGCAGTCATTTCATTTTTCTCTGTTCATGTTCTGTTTAATGATGTATTAAGAACTAAGGGATATATATATCCCTTAGTATCTCCGCCAAGCTCAACATTGACTTTCTTTCGATTTTTGTCTTTTTCCTTTTTTTTTTGTTTTCTTTTATTTTATTTTTTTTTCTTAACGAAAATTAAAACGGTGCCCTACGATATTCGAAATAATTCCAACTTTTGCATACAAGTTGTACAAAATATATGTAACATACTTGCGAAGGCGGATCTCCAATCAGACTCCCGAAACTCAAGATGCGAATTTAGATGAATAGAAGTCAAATTATTTAACCTTCGGCATTTTAGCGGAAACTAGCCGAACAACATCGAAATTCACTTTCGAAAGTTTACAAAAATCACAAATAATCATACGAACCTAACGGCGCTTTCGGATTTCGAATCGGAGCTCATTCGGCAAAACCGAGCTCGAAAATCTCTTTTTAATATTTATCGCCAATAAAAACTGAAACCTTCTTCCGATGCCTACCAGACGAGGTCTGATTTAGCTCAAATTTTACAGACAGGTCCTAATGGACATTACGAATATTTTAAAATTATCGGCACGCCAATCGGAGTCCTAACTTCTGAAACGACTGACCGAGGTCGTTTCAATCTTCCTCTCTTTTAGCAACCCTCCCTGCCCCGACTTCTCTTACGACCAACCTCCTCGTCGTAATTATGGAGTATTTTTTTTTTAATTAATTTGTCTATATTAACTTTTTCTAGCTTAAATTGAAAGTGCAAAGTTGATCAAACCGACCGAATGTGTATCATATTTGGACGGTAGAAACAGCAACACGTCTATATTCAAAATAGTGTGGCACCTGGTACTTCCAAATCCTGGATCCGCCTCTGTGCTCAACTTGAAACCTTTAAACTCTAGGGTCTGTCTCCGAACCTCCAGTCTATCAGTAACTCCATCGCATGTCTCTTTAAACATATACTATATCATCTGCAAATAACATACACCATAGTACCTTAGCCGAATATGTGGTGTCTTCTTCCATTACCAAGGCGAATAAAAAAGGTCTAAGAGCTGATCCTTGGTGCAACGTTAACCCCATCTTGACTCGGAAGTGTTCCGAGTCTTCTTCCTACTGATCTCAATCGGATCTTCACTCTATCATACATATCCTTAATCGCTTGTCTATTACATAGGTATTCAGATATCTTCTGTTTTCGCGTCCGTGATTAAGCTTCCTTATTCTTACTCTGTCAATGCTGCTGACACATGATTATGTTACCTCAAGGACATGTACCAGGTTTTTCGGTGATGGCGGATAATGATTCAGTTTCTTATAACCGATATGTAGTTGCTAACACTATGGGATTTGTAGCATCATTGAGCGTCATATTACTGTTGATAAGTGGCTTGCCTATAAAGCGGAAAGGTTTTATGTGGATATTGATGTTAATCATGTGGATCGCCATTACTGCAACTGCATACGCTTATGGTTTATCAATCTCAGCCTTTACGCCCGACAACCTATTTGATTCATCAGTTGTTGGAGTCCTAACAATCTCAATGATGGTGTGGATGGGAATCATGGCTCTCCTCTTCCTTGTCCACACAATCCGCTTGGTTGTGAAGGCTGTTAGAAAGCTCAGAAAACCGTTTGTGAAGAAGAGTAGTTATGGATTCCATCGGTTAAAGCCAGAGACATAGTACGTACGTAATGTAATAGTAGTTGTATAATCCGCAATTAGTAGTAGCAAAACTCTTTTCTCATTTCATATGGGCATTCATGATACAGGGTATATTTGTACTTTAATTTCGCTATCTTGTAATAGTACTTTATAATTTGGTTTAAACCTCCTCGAGAATTAATATATTGGTTGAATGGATTCAAGTGCATAACCCGTGATGTCAGTTTAGTCATCCTTTTTACTTGATAAATGAGTAACATTTATCATAGAAGTTGTTAAATTATTTTTTAAGTGATCTAATTGTGTAAATATTTGACTTTTACAATTGAACTTGGATTGAAAACTTAGATTATTGTCTAAGCAGAAAAATCCTTGAAACACGTACGTTACAAACTGAATGTCTTTCAAATATAAAATTTGGTAACTTGCTTTCTATATTTCTTGTTACTAGATCTAATACAAGAAACATGATTTGTCAAATTATCACATTTCAACTCAAATTAAAAGAAAAAAGAAACAGCAATCTCATATTTTATTAGGTACTGCATATAATTAAGTTTGGTACTTTATAGGTACTGCAACCAATCAAAGGGATTTGGATTCAATGATGCAAAGGGGAATACATATATCACTGAATACTTAAGCACATAGCTGCAGGGACATGAGCGATCCACAAATCAGAGACTGTCTAAGAGAAGCTGAAGGCTATAGAGCACAATATTTTCCATTATTCGACACAAAAATGGTGCGAAAATTTTCTATAAAACAGGGGTAGCAGTAATATATAGCTTATACACTCATCGACACGTGTCCAACAATGTGGCGGGCATGACATAAATATCGGAGGCAAGACAGAGGGATTGCTATGAAGAGCTGAACGACGCCAAAGACATGAAGAAGTTGACCGGCTCAGAATTCGGACGCAATTTATCCGAAGACGAGGAGCTCGGTCACAAATAGAAGATAAGTCCTATCTTCAACTGATTCCACTATTTTCGGGGAGGCCGTTAGAAGTGGATAGCAACACTATCTCATCATGGAAAGACGTGCAAAGCGTGGAGTCTAACTAGGTTTAGGTATCTTGGGTTATAAATAGGCTCTTCTCTCCATTGTAAACGTGACATTCTACATCATACTCATTCTACTATCAAATTTCCTACTTCTTGTTATTCAATACATTGCTTTTACTCCATTATTGTGTCCGTTGTATTGCTACATTGCTTGGCTTTAGAGAGAGAGGATCACCTTCTTAGCTTGGAGCCCGAGCGCGCCGAAATCAATAAGAATTATTCGCTTTGTTTTACAATTATCGTTATCTTTATTTATTAGTTCCTGTCGTTGTGTTCGCTTAGTATTGCAACCAGTTTTTATATAGTCAATGTGTTCTTAACACTGTTACCGTAAACTGCAAAACCAATTTGCTTACCTTTTGTCTTGCTACTATAATTTGTATAAATAACCAAGTTCGTAAACATAGGTTTAATAGTTAACCTAGAAATCTCGATACGAAAGGTCGCATGTGGCTCAAGTAAATAAAAATTTAATTATAATACCCGAATTGAACTTTAGGAAATACAATTTGGCGCCCAACGTGGGTCTCAAGCAATCTATTTGTTACGAGATTCGTTGTTAATTTTACTTACGTTTTCTTTGCTCATGTGCAATGGCAGATAATCAGGGAAACACCACGAGAGTCGTGCCACCAGCCAACACTGATGGTGTGTTGTCGGCCAACCCCACTGATGGGTTCAACCTTGCAGAAGGCGAAGAAGCGACAGGTGAAATATCACACCGACAACGGTATCAGTCTCCGGACCACACTTTAGCCGGTTTACAATTGAATTCACCTCGTGGTCTGAGGCCGGGTAAGGAAGCCACGGCTGAAACCACTTCAACCGATATGAATATGCTTTTGAGAGAATATCTTAAGAAACAGGATAAACATTTTGAGAAGATAAGTACGCAGTTTGAAGTTCTGTGTGGCTCTACAAGTCAAAGAGTGCCCACCTTCCTGGAGACACTCTCCGCAGGCACTCCGACCTCTGTTCTTCAGGGTGCAGTAATAGTGGGACCTGAAGCGGGAGTCGAATCTGGAGGGTTGGGTACGGCCGCCATGGCTGCAGGAGCTCCGGCTGCTGTCATGACTGAAGCAAGGATGATGGCTACATTGCAGACAATGTTGAATAATTTGGTGGATAAGAGATTTAAGGAGATGAAGTCGTTTATGGAAAAGCTTTCGGGGGCTCCAAAGCTAACAGAGGATGTGACTATGAAATCATTTTCAAATCGGCCTTTTAAAGCAAGTTCCGCTCCACTACCAATTCCTAAAAAATTCAAGTTACTCGAAAATTTGTGCAAGTATGATGGCCCTGTTTGCAATAGCAGTGCAAGCGAATAATTTAACGGATCAAGAGATCAATTCAGTATGTTTGAATAAGTTTTGAGAAACACTTAGGGAAGGAGTTTTAACATGGTATACACAGTCGTCAGAAAATGAGATCACAAGCTTTGATGAGATGACAACAAAATTCATCAGAGCACATAAGGGAGCTAAGAAAGTGGAGAGGAGAGTAGAGAACATATTAAATAATAAGAAGCGATCGAATGAAATTATTAAAGAGTTTATGGACTATTTCAATAAATAGAAGATGACCATCCCTCAGGTCGAGGAGAGGTGGGCATGTTTGGCCTTCATGAATAACTTGAACAGCAATGCATCGGAGTCTTGCAAAAAGCTGAGAAAGAGATTGAGAGAATGCACTCCAACCACTTGGGATGATCTCCATCACGAGTGCGACCCAAAAATCAGAGTGGAGGATGAAGAGTTGCAGTTGGCCTTTTATAACAGGCGTTATAACCGCCCGAAGTCTTCATGAAGGGTGGAAACTGACAAGCGAAATTCTAGGGGCTGGTTTGAGCCTTACAAATTACCTCGTCAAAACGAAAAAAGATATGAGGCTGATAGTTTGAGAAGTCAGCCTAAAAAGAAGATGTCGAGTCCATCTTTGGTTTCAAAGAACTCACTGCCTCCCAAAATCTCGGAGTATAATTTTTGCATTTCGACAACTGGTTAGTCAATGCGTTGAGAGAAATGGGCGAAAAGGTAGTGAAATTTTCCATGGGGATGAAAACTAATCCGGCCAACAAGGCCACAAGTTTGTGGTGCACGATCCATAGCGATAACGGTCATGCGACCACGGATTGCAAAGCATTGCGCTATAAGGTGGCATATTTTCTTGAGAAGGGTGAGTTAACGGAGTACTTGACCGAAAGGGTTATGGAGAACTTTGCTAAAACCAGGGTGGACCCAGCCTCCAAAGCCCCCTGCTCAGAGGAAAATAATGAATGTCATTTTCAGAGGGGCTGAGGTCCACAGAGTAACGTATACAACTAAGAAGTTTTCTAAGGTGTCATTTGCACGCGACAAACAGACACAGGAAGATATGAACGATTAGAGAATATATCCCCATCATGATGCTCTAGTAGTGATAATGAGAGTTGACGATGCAGATGTGAAGAGAGTTTTGATAGATGTTATTAGTTCGGTTAATATTATTCAATCTAGAGTTGTGGAGTAGTTTCAATTATCAGACAAAATCATACCGAAGTCTACTATGCTTTGGGAGAGATCATGTTGAAAACATATACTTAGGGTGTAGAGAATGAGACCATTTTTCAAGTGATGGGCGGAGACATGACCTAAAACGTCATTTTGGGTCGGCCGTGGATCCAGGCAATAAGTGCAGCACCATCTACCCTACACCAAGCAGTTAAATTTCCAACTCCTTGGGGAGTTTGCGAAGTTAGAGGTGAACAACAGACTTCTCCTGAGTGTTATTCGGTGGCAGTAAAAAGCACCATGAATCCCGATGCCAAACAATAGCAACCACAACAACCAGAATCCTTGGCTGAATAAAGTGAAGAGGAGCCAAGTCCTATAGATAAAGACTTCGTTAAGATTCTAGCTTGCGTAAGGGAACCGAACAACCAAAAAGCTGAAGACTCGACCATAGAGGATTTGGAAGAAGTATTTTTGTTTGAAGTCAAAGATAATCTCTTAGAGAAAACTCAGATTATTTTGCTTGATTCCATGGGGACATGGTGAGAATAGATCCAAAGGTTGCTACTCATAAGTTGAACGTCGATCTATCACATCGACCGGTGAAAAAAAAAAGCGACCGAATGAGGGGTTCAGGAAAAAACTTATCAATGAAGAAGTCACTAAGTTATTTAAAAATGGATTCATTAGAGAGGTGAAGTATCCCGAATGGCTGGCTAACATGGTCGTAGTCTCAAAGAAAAATAGAAAGTGGAGGGTATGTGTAGACTACACTGATTTTAACAAAGCGTGCCCGAAAGATTCATTCCCGCTTCTTCATATCGATCAGTAGATCAATTCCACAACAGGGCACGAAATGCTGAGTTTCGTAGATGCATACTCAGGATATAATCAGATATTAATGGAGCCAAAGGATCAAGAAAAGTCGTTGTTCATAATGGACAGGAGGACTTACTTATTATACGGTCATGCTTTTCGACCTAAAAAATTTCGTGGATACCTATCAATGGTTGGTCACACATATGTTTAAATATTTTATTAGGAAAACAATGGAAGTTTATATTGATGATGTGTTAATAAAATCATTGAAAGCAAAAGATTATTTGAGTCACTTGAAGGAAATATTCACGGTACTTAGGCGATTCAACATGAATCTGAACCTGGAAAAGTGTGTGTTTGGGGTCGGATCCGGAAAGATCTTAGGTTTATCGTGTCACAAAGAGGAATTGAAGAAAATCTGGACAAGATCAAAGCAATTGATGACATTCTCGATGTGCTAACAATGGTGAAGGAAGTCCAATGTCTGACGGATCGAGTAGCCTACCTCAGCAGGTTCATCTCGAGGTCATCCGAATGGTGCCACAAGTTCTTCTCCGTCTTGAAGAAAAACACAAGCTTTGATTGGACGCCGGAGTGCAAGCAAGCGCTAAGGGATCCGAAGCATTACCTATCAAACCCTTCACTGTTTTGAAAACCAGTAAACGGGGAGGTTTTACTTATAGACCATGTCGTTTCAGAAATGGTCATAAGTGCAGTCCTCATCCGGGAGGACGAAGGTAAATTTCCCTATCTATTATGTCAGTAAGACTTTACTTGATGCAGAAACTAGGTATCCGCACTTAGAGAAATTGGAAGTAGCACTTGTTGTAGCTGCACGAAAATGAAGGCCATATTTTCAATGTCATTCTATTTCTTTCATTACTAATTTCCCTCTTCTAAGCATTTTGCACATGCCGGATTTATCCAGAAGACTAATGAGGTGGGCGGTCGAGTTAAGTGAATACGACATCACTTATCTACCTCGCACAGCAATCAAATCACAAGTATTGGCTGACTTCGTAGCCGATTTCAGTGCAAACATCCTTCCAGAGGAAAAAAAGGAAGAACTGTTGATGAAATGGCTAGACCCCAGAATTTAGACCCTCTATACAGATGGTGCTTCCAATATGAAGGGGACCGTTCTAGGCATCATGGTCGTTGCACCAATAGGTGAGAAGTTAAGGCATTCGGTCAAATTACATGTTTCAACTAACAATGAGGCCGAATATGAAGCTGTAGTTGCAGGCCTCGAATTAGCCAAGGAGTTAAAAGTTGAAAGGCTTGAAATCAAAAGTGACTCCCAACTAGTTGTTAACCAGATTCAAGGAGATTTTTCTGCCCGGGAATCAAGAATGCAGCAATTCTTGGCAAAGGTAAAAAATCTTCTAACCTCTTTTCAAGAATGGAAAATAATGCAAATCCCAAGGGAAGAAAATGTTGAAGTCGATGCCCTAGCCAATATTGGGTCAGCGACCAAAGTTGAAAACAGTCTCAACGGATCGGTTATACACTTGTTCGATTCAACTCTTAATCGAACTTGAAATGAGGTAAACACTATTACTAGAACTTGGGATTGGCGAAACAAGTTTCTTTCCTATTTGAAGGCAGGTACAATTCCCAAGGACAAAAAAATAGTCCGGGCACTAAAAGCTAAAGCAGCCCGATACTACCTCATAGACAACGAACTCTATAGGTGAATGTATAGTGGCCCTCTAGCAAAGTGTCTGGGTTCGGGAAAAACTGATTACATGATGCGTTGGTATTTTACCTTCATATTGAGCTTTTTATGAGATTTTTATTGTCTTTTAGCTATTATTGGTGAACGAATCTTATATAAATTTTTTTTGTTTCAGAAAATTGGTGATACTATGAGCTAAGGAGTTAAAGGAAGCTAAAATGCCTCAAAGAATAGCAAAAATGAAGCTTTGGACTCAATTTAAGAAGCTGGAGAAAAAGCAAGGGAGAAATAATCGGCCCCCACGGAATTATAGGCTGAATGAATCGGTGGGGCTGCAGAATCATCAGTTATTCAGTCGATAGAGGTAAAACCAATTTGAAATCGGTTGTTCAATCGGCTCTTGCCGAATGGATTCGGCACATGATTCAGCCGCTAGCACTTTCATCTGTTGTTCAATCGGTTCCCGCCGAATGGATTCGGCACCTGATTCGGCTGCTAGCACTCATCTACTGTTCAATCAGCTCCTACTGAATGGAATCGGCCCCTGATTTGGCTGCTAGCACTTTCATCTGCTGCCAGCCGAAATCAGCACGAAGGGCATTTTTGACAACTTATTTTATTCAATTGTAAGATAGTACAAATAGTTCCTTAAGGTTTTTGGACCATTATCTTTGGCCATTTTCCAAGCTTAGGGAGCAAGACCCACTTCCAAAACACCAAGAGACTGAATATTTAAAGCAACCCAATGAGAATTTCTTATTTCTTTTTGCTTATTTCTTCATTTTCATGCTTTGTATTGAATATATTTTTTGTTGTTGGTGTATTGAGGACATGATTATATGAATATATCTTTCATGATTAAGTTTTCATATTAATGGGTGAACGTTTATCTAGTTCTTATTATTTTTCATATTCAAGTTTAAGGTGTGGCCACACTTAGACTAAACTCACTATGCTTTTATCACCCTAACGGGGTTGAAGGTGTGGGTTTATAAGAACTAGTGAGGATTTGGGTTATATTGGCTCACGAGCCTACCCCATCTAAAAGAAGTAGCTAAAATTGGCTATTTCTACTCGGATCTTTGAACTAGATCTTTATGCGCTCGTTATTGACCCTAACGGGCTTAATGGAGTAGACGCTCACTATACCTAACGATTTTTTAGTGTTACATGTGTGGTTCGACCATAATACATAAACCTCGTGCCATATTTGCAACCTAGACTCTAAACTTGTCTTCTTTTGCTTATGAGAATGTCATTGATCACCTTTACTTTTTTTCTTAGGGTAGTTAGTAGGTGTTAGTATCGTTACCCATCAATTTATTACACCCATTTGGCTTAGTTCAATTGGTTTGATTCCTCCACTACCTTAATCGCATCACTTTGTTCCCTGTGGATTCGACCCCAACTTATAAGTTGGGTACTATTATTGCGATGACCGTTCATATCTCAATTCGAGGTGTGTGTTGCGCGTTGTCAAAATTGGCGCCATTGCCGGAGAATAATTGGCGTATTAGAGTAGTTTGATAGGTTGAACTAGTTTCTTTGACCCAAAGTTCGTGGATGTTTATCTCGTGGATTGCAAATATTTGTTTGTGTGTAGTGTTTACTTATGTTAGTTAGTTATTAATTAGTTAGTTAGTTATTTTTTTAGTTATATTAAAATGACATCATGGAATCAAAATTGGTCAAATGTTGGAAATCCATATGTGAATGATCCTTGTCTTTATTGTGGAGGACCACACTATTTTTGAAATTTTTAAATTGTTTCTGAGAATAAGTTGTGTGCACCTTCTCAATCCCTTGGGTGAAACATATGTCATGAGTGTGGTGCCCAAAATGTTCATTAGGATGGTTGTCCTAATATTCTTTATACTTCTCCTAATGATTTTTATAATGGTGCTAATGATGCTTATGAGTTTGATAGGCCCAATACAAGCAAGAATATGAAACTTGAACCCGAATGACAAGGTGTCCAAGAAAAGTTTCAAGAAGAGATGGACTTATCTATTTCATAAGAAGAACATGCTCAAAATGAACAATGTAAATATTTGTTGCAACGGATACTTGAGCACCATGACGAAGAAGCCAAAGCTATCAAGGAAATAAAGGAGGTGGTCCACCGAAATGACTTAGCCATTCATCACTTGGAGGAACAAACGAAGCAAATAATTGAAACTTTTAATGATCAAAAGGCTAAGGAAGTAGCCAAATTCCAAGAAGAACCTTACATAGATGATGAGCTTGGGTTTTAAGAAGAACATGCTGATGATTTTGAGGAAAGAAGAGTTGAGCTAGGATAAGAGATAAAACAATTTAGTTGGGATATTCATGCCATAGAGGATGCATTGAGTGAATTAGTTGAGGCACCTAAGACCCAACTACCTTTGATTGTGGATAGTCCATTTGGGGATGATGAAGTTGAGAATGAACTTAGAAGCCAAATTGTGGAGCTAATGGTGGAATCCTAATTATTTGACCTGAAGGTTGAAGATGATGCCCAAGAGGAAGAAAGTGCACTAGAGCTTTGTGTTGAGTTGCAAAACATTATTGTTGAGGACTCTAGTGCAATAGAAAATGAAGATGTCAAAAGTGAGGAAATCTTGGAGTTAAAGCGAGTTGGAACTCATTCCTTGCATTTCTCCACATTGAGTTTGGGAGAGGAGATTGAAATTGAACCTTTCGAATCCTTGGAGAACATTTGGGATGAGGAACTAAGTGCTTATTTCATAGGGTTTTACATGCCAAAAAGACAAAATGACATTCCTCACTTAAAGGCAAAGAAGTGCAAGATGAAGCACATGTTATTTGCCACTTCAAGATTCATACCACCACCCCGGGAGCACAATCAAAATCTTGATTCGAAATTGGGGAGGCAATTCATCTTCTCAAAGTGGAGAGAAAAGTGGTAATGTACTCGTCGTGTCGCGGTATTAAATCAAGTGCTTCTTGGGAGGCAACTCAAGTTTTAGATTTTCGCAATTAGTTAATGTTAATTTATACATGAAGTTCCTTGATAGTTGCATTTGATCTTGGTTGAATGGTGTAAGTGCAGGAATGAAGCATGGGAATGTACAAATGGGGGACTTAGTCCCAAGTAAGTGAAAAAGTAAGGTAGCCAAATGATGATTGGTTCTAAAATGGCTACATCCATGAACAAGAAAACACCACCAAATGGGGGAATAGTTCATGAAGATAAGAGCTTTCCACCTTCCACTGTTGAGGCATCACCTCTGGTTTCCCCCGAGATAGTCCAAAGTTCTAAAGCAAGTGAGGAAGTCCAATCCTAAGAAACTCCATCTACCCCACTTGCCATGGAAGATGCTCCTGAGGTCGCATGACATGCCACTACTTGACAGAGAGCCCCTTCACCCTCTTTCTAGTTATTTTTATTCTTATATGGTAATTTTTTTACTTGGGGACAAGGAAACATTTCATGTTGGGGGGGTGGGGTATATAGTTGTTTGATTGTCCCATGCTATCTTGTTCATATTACTTGTTTTCTTGTCTTTAAATTTCTAGTTTTAGTTGCTTTTTAATTCGTAGTGTATATGTGTTATTATTGAAAATCCAAAAACATTGAAAAAATTGAAAATCTCAAAAAGTTTCAATGGGTATTCCCAAGAACTACGCTTGGGATGTTACCTCTTCTCCTCTGATTCGCACTTCTTGTGATATGTAGGCAACCCACTCGGGCCCGAACCAACTATTGTGAATACCACTCTTATAAATTTGACTCGGTTCTTTTTCAAGAATGCAATTATTTTAAACCGGGCACTTTTTAGAAATTAGTCATAAAAATGTCATCTTGCTCTTGTTTCTTGGCTTGTTTGATACCAACATGTTAGGGTCATACATGAGAAAATAATGTGAATTGTTTGGTAAGAGTTACCTTTTACAACCTTTAGGCTCTTGTGGTGACTCTATGCATGTGAAGTATTAAAGCTTAAGTTCTTACTCTTGGTGCTTGTGTGAGTCAATTTTGTCTATCTTGTCCCTTGTGCCATGTGTGGTGACGTTTGGCTTGGGCTTGTAATTGTATATGCATGCGAGAACTTGGCTTGTGTATCCTTATGAGTGAATGGAGTGTCATCTTGGCATTGGATAGGATAATAGGTATTTCTTTGACCCGTTTGAACCTTTCAAAAGCCTACCAAATGAAGTTAATCCATAGTTAACCAACTTTGAGCCTTAATACCTTTCTTTTGTTAGCCACATTACTAGCCCGAACAAATTTTATGTGCTTTATAGCACTAACCTTCTCTTGGCTCTATCTCCTTGAGGCATTGAAAGGCGTGCAACTTTGACTAAAGTCTAAGTTTGGGGGAGAGGAGTAAGGGAGTAAATGTTAGGTGGCTCTATAAAAGAAGCATTGAAAGAAAGTTGCAAAAGAAAACAAGAAAATCAAAGAAAAGAAAGAAAAATAAATATTAAAAAAAAGCCACAAAGCAACATTGAGAGTGAAAAATTGGGAAATAAAAAAAAAAAAAAAAAGCTCAAAGAGAATGGAATTGCAAAGTTAGTGTAATGCCCAAGGAGGGAGATTAGTCACTTCTTATCCCAAAGATACCCTGCCTAAGTCCAAAAGCCTACATTACAACCTTAGAAGTCCTATTTGATCCTTTGCCAAGTGATGTGAAAAGAGCAACATGTGACACTATAGCCAAGCATATGGCATTGTATGTACATAGCTTGCATTTATTTGTGAGCGTGAGAGTTTTAGATTAAGGGTCCCTCGTTTAAATTTTATTGTGGGATAGAGACCCATTCCTTCCGGTGAGGGCACTTGGGACTTGAAAAGATAGAAGACACAATATCATGAGTGTTGAACCCTCCCAAAAAATTACCCTTTCTTTAAGAAAAGATAGGTTTCGGGTATATTCCAACAAAATGGGATTCCAAAGGGTTTCTTTGGAGTCGCCACCTAATTTAAGGATTATTAGGAACCTAAGTTAACTAAAGAGTGCAATTTATTCTTTATTTAAAAGAAATTAAATAAAAATCAGAGATTCTTAGGTAAGTGGTTCTTTTATTTCCGAAAGAAGGTCCCTTGCGGGAGCACTTTCGAAAATCCGCTAAATGCGGTTAATCCGGCGGTTTTCACGAATTTGTTAAGGATAATTAATATATAAAGCTAATTTTATATAAGGATAATATGAATGATATAAATAAGATAAGATTTTAATTACGCTGATACTTAGATAAATAAATGATCCAATTTAAGATTAATTAAATAGATAATGAAACAATAATCAATTAATTAATTAATAAAACAAGCAAAGGTTAAATGAAGTTAGATAAATAAATAAACAAACTAGATAAATAATTGGATAATAATAAAGGATTAATTAATTGATTAATTAAATAAATAGATAAATAAATAAGCAAATAAATAACTTAATTGAATAAATGAATACTTGCCAATTTTAATTAAATAAAGGAGTAAATGAATAATAATCGATTAATTAAATGAACAAATGAATAAATATTTAATTGATTAAATAAATAATTAATTGAAATTAAATAAATTAGATTTAAGTAGATGAATAAATAAAGGATTAAAATTTAATTGATTAACTAAATAAATAAATTAAATTAGATAAATAAATAATTGAATATTTAATATAATAAATAAAGAAGCAATTCAAATGCGAATTAATGACGAGGGTACGATTTTAAGTTGAATTTGATTTTGCACTCATTAATTGACAAATGATCCTAAACATCCACAAGTTAATTGGCGATTCGAAAATAAATGATACAAAGCATTCATATAAAAATAATTTAAGTAATTTACAATAATTATTCGCAATTCAAATCTCATTTCTATCCTACAGGGCTCCTAATCCGGTCTATGGGGAAGTCCTATACAACATGCATTTTCTAAGGGAGCGGGGAAAGATGAAGTTTAGAAGATAGAACCCGGAAGCGCAAACTCATCATTGAGCCTTGGACTTTGTGATTTTCATTTTTTTTTCGTTCTTTTACATTTTCGGGGATATCAAGTCCCGAAAATGCGAAGCGGATCGAATAACCTCCCAAATGCACGCCATTCCCATTTGCGAGTTTAGCAACTCAAACTCGTTCCAAGTGGTTTATGCAAAAAAAAAAAAAAAAAAAAAACAAGAGAAAGAAGGATAAAGATTAGCATGAGAATTAAACAAAGCAAGTAGCAAGACGAAAGAAAAAATGGTAAGCGACTGTCATGTTAAAAAATTCTACAACAGTCGAGAATAAACTCACATAATTGAATGAGAACACATAAGTTTCGTATACAAGCCTAATATCACGGTAATCAATAAACCTGTTGCCACTGATCTTAGATAAAATCAAAGAAAACAACGCAATTGAAATTACACCTCTATTTATATATAGATGCAAATATCTACTACACATGATCTCTTATAAAGTAGATTAATGAATGAATCGATATGCAAGTTATGAAACACAAGCAAAATGTTTAAACTTGTCAATGGAACGACAACTTCAAGGTTAAGACATCAACTTCTGATAAAATGATACCAAATTTCTTACACAGAATACATCCTATCACTACAATGGAATACAGATAGGTTCAGCCTCTTAATTCTTTCAAACCTGAGAACTTATACACATCAACAGGCAGAAGAAAATGACCCTTTAAGACCCTGCTGCTACTGAGACAAACCAAAGAGCAAGCAGACACCCACTCTAGGGTCAAAACCAAGACCCAAACCAATCTACCTGCAGATCTGCACAAGCCTAAGATCAGAACCAACTACTTTTGAACACCCCCTACTACCATACATACATCAGACCTCCAGAACAAACCAAAGCAAACCTGGAAACCCTGCTGCTCACTACCTATCAACTCCCAGAACCTCTCCACACACAGTTTCAAAACAGATTCCAGGGCTAATACTCCCTGAACTTTCAACCAGAGAACAGACCCCGAAGACACAGCTTACACCCAATAACTCTAACACAAGCCCTGACTGGTCCTATCAGCTTCTTATGCACAACCTAGACTCCTATAATACTAAAGAAAAACCAAGACCATCCTTAAAACAACCAACAAGCGACCTGCAAACCACCCCATACCTCTACAATACCTGCATCTGCTAGAACAAACCCTCCAGCCATCAAAACACAGAGACACAAGCTCCAAATAAACTTCTATACTTCCCTGCACCTTACTACAACCCAGAACCAACCCGACAGCTCCTAGCAACTTCAGCAACACTAGCTGACCTCCTTTGCTAGCTGCAACACACAAAACACTCTCCCTGAATCCCACTTAGAAAAGATACACTCTTTTAATACTTTTACTCCATGACACTTCCCTTAGCAACCTCACTGCCTCCCAGGCTCCCTAA
This sequence comes from Petunia x hybrida, assembly GCA_037355625.1. Classification (NCBI taxonomy): domain Eukaryota; kingdom Viridiplantae; phylum Streptophyta; class Magnoliopsida; order Solanales; family Solanaceae; genus Petunia; species Petunia x hybrida. The sequence continues at coordinate 152,680 of JBBBVM010001123.1, forward strand.
CACTTCCCTCATCTCACAGGAACCAAACAAGGAACATACATTAATGATTAAGACAAACTGCTACTAAGGAACAAAAACTGATTCATTACTCTTGTCAAACAAACTAGAACTCATCATACATTTTAAACATACACAACCCATACAAGAAACTAAAATACAATAACCTGAACAGATTTAGCAGAGCTTAGGAACAAAGATCAGAAGGGAATAAGCTAAACAAAACCCAGAGATGGATCGACCTTTTTACTAACAGCTCTATTAACAAACTCATCAACTTAAGCCACAGGTACTGATTCACATCATGATTTCAAACAAGTTAACAAAGCATAAATGGAATAAGGATGCAAAGACTGAGAATAACAAAGGGAAATGGGTTATTACCTCTTTGCGAGCAGTGAACAAAAGGCGAGGGATTTGAAAAGAAGCGACTCGAACAAGAAGATGACTCGAACGATGAAGCGACCACTCGACTAGCGAATGCGATAACACAAACTCAAAAGCGATGCTTTAATCCTAAACCGAAACAATAATGCTATATGTATGTATTCAAAACAGAAAGAAAGCTGAGAAATGTCTATGAACTGCCTCCTCTTTCTGTTATAAAAAAACAACCAAAAAAAAAACCCCCCCAAATATCCACTTTACTATCTATTTATATGAACATTTAGGGTTCTCAATTTTATCAAAATACCAAACTGACCTCCCTTTTTTAACGGCTCTTTAGGGATCAAAATCCGAAATCAACCAAGAGAAGGAATCTCTAAATCGAATATTCTCTTCTCTAGACTGATTTTGAATTCAAAATCCCCATTTCCACCCCTGGAATGGACTGATCTGAATCGTTCCTTAAAAAATTAAGGGTCTAGATCATTTTCGTACCATGGTACGAATGGAGAGAGGCAAGGGAAGTGGGGGGGACCAGATCGTACTGATTTCTTGGCTGTTTGTGAGAATCAAAGGGGAAAATTGGAAAGGGAATCGGGTGATTGGAATCGGGCAAACGGGTTGCGGGTGATTGGAAAACTTAAAGGGAAACTGATATGTATAGGTGTATTATATGTTATATATATTGCTTGCATGGGTAGGCTGGAATGGCATGGGCTTGCACATTTAGCCCCTTCTTAAGTTAAATTGAATTAAGATAGGGATGTCGTACGGGTAGGAAAATCTCTAGGACTTTGAACGAAATTGGCCTTCTTTTGAAATTAGCTAATATACTCTAATTAAATTTAATTAATTAATCTCAATTCAAATAATTTTAATTATCTAATTCTAATTTTAATTTTATTTTAATAATTGATTCTCATTTAAATGATTGGTCATTAATTAAATCTCGGGACGAAATTGGGTGTCAACAGCTGCCCCTCTTTACCCGAAAAGGATGAAAGAGTTTTCAGGGTAAAGAAAGTTGACGTGAAAACCAATTTCGTCACGGTAAAGCCAAGACTTCGATTCCAAGGACCGAAATGCGAGGCTTATGGACATGGCCGAACTCCGGTTTTCGAGTTGCCTACATATCTCGGGCTGAAAGAGAATCAGGCCATATGTAGTTCAATGACACTTAGATACAAAAACTCGCACGATTGATAGGAAAAGACGCACGAATAGAAGAATTCAAACATGACGTCCTAATCCGAAGCAAAAGATTAGGATAGAATTTGCTTGTTCGAGTGCGATTCTTCAGATCCTCGTTGACGAGTCTAGCTCATATCAACGATTGCCCCAGTTCACTGCTAAGAAAAAGTTCCACGTTATGCTCCAAACGCTGCTGCGGTGCTGCTAAAGTCTTTGTAAGTGCGGGTTGCGATATCATTGATAAGTTGTCTTCCAATCAACTGCGAAGCAATAAAGCAAGTGCGAAGGCATAATGCAAAGCATTTTCAACAATCTTGACAAATCAACTGGCAAGCCGGTCGGGCACACAGCAAGGAGGGTCTTGGAATTGATTGTCTACAAATCAGCTGGTGATCCGGTCCGGCACAAAGCAAGGAGGGTCTCAGGGCTGACATGTTAATCTGTTAAGCTAAAAGTAAAGCGGTTCATAATATAAAGCAAGCGCAAGGTCATAATTGAAAGCAAGTGCAAAGCAATTTGAACATCTTGACAAATCAACTGGCAAGCCGGTCGGGCACGCAGCAAGGAGGGTCTTGGAATTGATTGTCTACAAATCAGCTGGCGAACCGGTCCGGCACGAAGCAAGGAGGGTCTCGGGGCTGACCTGTTAAGCTAAAAGTAAAGCGGTTCATAATATAAAGCAAGTGCAAAGGCATAATTGAAAGCAAGTGCAAGGCAATTTGAATATCTTGACAAATCAACTGGCAAGCCGGTCGGGCACGCAGCAAGGAGGGTCTTGGGGTTGATTGTCGAACAAATCAGCTGGCGAACCGGTCCGGCACGAAGCAAGGAGGGTCTCGGGACTGACCTGTTAACCTGTTAAGCTAAAAGTAAAGCGGTTCATAATATAAAGCAAGTGCAAAGTTATAATTGAAAGCAAGTGCAAGGCAATTTGAATATCTTGACAAATCAACTGGCAAGCCGGTCGGGCACGCAGCAAGGAGGGTCTTGGGGTTGATTGTCGAACAAATCAGCTGGCGAACCGGTCCGGCACGAAGCAAGGAGGGTCTCGGGACTGACCTGTTAACCTGTTAAGCTAAAAATAAAGCAAGTCAAAATATAAAACAAGTGCAAAGGCATAATTGAAAGCAAGTGCAAGGCAATTTAGCGTGAAATGTAAAGCAACGCCAAAGCGATTTAGCGAATCAACAGGCTTGAAAGTCCAACAGGAGAGAAGCCCCGCCTGGTGGTCAACCTGAAAGACATAAAGCAAGGCATCAATTTTAAAGCAAGTGCGACAAATAATTTAAAGCAAGTGCAAAGAAAAGCAGTGCGGGAATGTAGAGCAATGCAAGAGCCATTTGGCGAATCAATAGGCAAGATAGTCCAACAAAAGGAATCCTCGTAGCCGATGGTCAACCTGAAAGAGTAAAGCAAGGCGTTAGTTTTAAAGCGAGTGCGAAGACATAATTCAAAGCAAGTGCAAAGCAAAGTAGTGCGGAAATGTGGTCAGTGCGATAGCCATTGATAAAATCGATTGGCGAGACAATCCGGCAAGGATGGCCTTGTGCGGATTATCAACTAAAACAAAGCGATGCCCTACTTGGCTTAGTTTTTAAAACACAAAACAAGCATTGGCTTTGTCGCCTATTAGGAATGAAAGTCATAGGGGTAGAAATGCCGCCTGTTCGGCAATAACTCATGACAAAGCAAAATGCTTTAAGTTATGAAAAAGGCAATGCGACGCAATCTGCAAGGCAACTTTTGGATGCGCGTTCAATAAATTGTTCATCCATAGTGCAAATGATCCTCTCATTGCGAGCTTTCATGTTCCTGCTCTCAAAGAAAAATTTGGTAGTTTTGGGTAGGGGCGTTTGATTTGTGCTGATTCATCTTGAACTTGCTGTCGCTGCTTCCTCGTTCTTCTTTGGACTTGGGCTTGCAAATTGTACTCAGAGACTTGACTTATGAACTCAATGTTGTATGATATTTAGAGGCAAAGTAAAGTAATCTGATAAAATATTAAACAAATAATCATTGGTATGCAACCGAAATTTATAATGCATTTAAAAATTTCTGCTTTAACTCAAACTCATGACAAATCTTGAAACAAACTGAACGTCCTTTGTCTTTGCGACTTGTGCTAATCTTGAGTACTTTAAAAACTCTGCCACTTCATCCTTCGATAAGTAATACCAATTCTGCAAAACTCTGCCCCAGTTATAATCTTTATGCTTTCGAACTCTTTTTGCAAAATTTGCCCCAGTTTCTATCTTCCATATCTTCAATTCATCTTGCAAAATTTGCCCCAGTTGCTTGCTTTAGGGGAAACTAAAAATTTTAATATTATGGAGTCGAGCCCGTTAAGAGCGCCTACGTATCCCTCCACGGGAATCAGACTGTGCGTAGTTTTGCTTACATAAAGATTTTTGGGGAAGCATGGCAATCTAAGTACGAAACCGCATCCGAATTGGAAAACATACACATCTGCCCAGATGCATAGTTCGGAATTACATCATAAAAGATAAACAAGCTTAAAGTGTTACAATATGTTGACCGAATCCGATGGGGATTGCCTACTTATCCTGTTGCCATTCCAGGAATCAGGTCAGAAGTAGTTCAAAATTACATAAAGGAGGAAATAGGGGATTCCTGTGCTAGTGCAACCGAACTCTATATGAGTTGCCTACGTATCCCAGCCCTGGGAATCAGGTTACGCGTAGTTCGCATTACATCAAAGATTACATCCAAACTGATGCTAACTTGCGGTTGCTTCAGACATAATATCTTTTGTCGGCATCTGCGTTGATTACTTTTGGCCAAACTTGATTATAAATATCTGCCAGGATTAGTGTTCTTCCACATAATGACATTGCCAACTTGGCGCAAATTTTCCCATTGCTTCTTCTTAGTTAGGAAAGAGATTCCTCAACACCAATTGCCTCGGTTTGAAGTAAACTATTCAAATCTTCTCTTTGCGCATTCAACATCTTCCAACTTATCTTCTTGAATGGTTTCTCAAATAAAGGTCTTCCATTTGTATAGATAAAACGCTTCGGCTCCAAGTACCGGCAAATAAAGCTGCCCCAGTTTGAAGTTCTACCGGTAATGTAATATCCAAAGAGTGCAAGAGTAACTTTCCAATGCATCATCCTTAAATTGTTCAGTTGTTTCGTTATAGGTCACAAGCCAAGTTCAAGCAGGTTTTGTTATTTTTAATTTGAAACAATAGTAAGTATATTATATCAAAAGTAAATAATAAAGCCCATGAATAATTAAAGTAGCAAAATAATAAGGTAGGAATGCAGTGCATTTGTTTATTCAAAACCTAATTTAGGGAGGCATACAACATAAAAGTAAACATGCAGGATTTAAAAGAGTTATTTGAAAAACATAGACATAAACAAAGCGCAAAACACAGTTCAGGGCCTCAAGCTGACTGTGATGCCAAAACAAAAATAGCAAGTTCACTCATCAAGTCTCTTTTGGACCACAAGTCCAATTAGCCATCACATCACTTGGTTCAGCATTCTGCACATGTGGCTCTTTCTCAAAATCTTCAATAGTTGCACTGCATTTCAATCCATCATTCAAGAATAGGCTGTCAACACCTTCAATCAAATTCTGCATGGCCATTTCTGGTGCTCGGACAAATGACTGGTTCAATGGTAAAAAAGGCTGTAGCATGACACTAGTCGGCTTCTTCTCAGACTCAACCTTTTCCATCTTTCCTTCAGCGGGGTTGCCACCTAGGCCAGAAGTTCCCTCATTCTTTGGCAACAGAGTTAGTGCTTGCTTAGGTACCTTAGAAGCAATATTATCAACCTTTACATCATAAATAGAGACTATGGTGCCCTTCAGATTTGGCTCTTCCTCAAGAGAAATCATATTAACTGCATTGTTGCCATGGTTGGGAAGAGGATTATCATGCACATTTTGCTGAGTGCCGGTGAGTTGAATGGTGCCTGCTTTGATTAGACCCTCGACCTTGTCTTTGAAAGTATAACATCTCTCAATATCATGGCCGGCTGCCCCTGAGTGATAAGCACAGTGCTTATTTGCATCATACCATTTTGGAGGTGGGTTTGGGGTGTTATCAGGGATAGGCTGCACAACTCCTGCATTTCTTAATCTCTCAAAAAGCTGGCCATATGACTCGGCTATAGGAGTATAGGTTTTGGTTGCTCTCCTTTCGTAATTAAGATTAGACCCTTGCACATTGGGACGAAAAGGAGGACGAGGCTGGTAATTCTGTGGTGCTTGAAAATTTGGCTGACGAGGGTATTGATTAGGTGCATGTGCTTTAGGTTGGTAGTAATTTGCTTGTGCATTGTAAACCGGATAAGGAACAGGTGGCATCTGGTAGTGAGTGGGGTAATTTGGGTAATATGGGCTTTGGTAGGTGGGAAAAGCAGACGGATTGTCAAAATTCAACTTTACAGCCGGTCGACGCTCGATGTCCCCTACAACAGCTCCCACTTCCTCTTTCTTCTTTTTGTTAAAGCCATTACCAGACCCAGACTGGATTGCCTTACCTGCAGCTTGCAAAGCGGCCAAATTTGTGATCCTACCAGATTTCAAACCAGCTTCATACATCTCCCCCGTTTTCACTAGATTGGCAAAAGTAGAGTTAGTCATGGATGCCATTCGATCATAGTAGAATTCATCCAATGTCTCGATGAAATGTCCCACAAACTCTTCCTCACTCATGGGAGGCTTAACTTTGGCCGCCTCACTCCTCCAACGTACTGCGTATTCCCTAAAAGTCTCGGTCGTTTTCTTCTTAAACCTTGCAATAGCTAACCGATCTAAGGGTATTTCAGCATAGAAACCAAAACGCTCCATGAAGTCGTGAGCCATACTCCTCCAATTAATCCATTTTGAGGGATCCTGCTCGGAGTACCAGTCTAAAGCTTCGCCTTCAAGACTATGAATGAATAATTTCATACGAAGCTCTTCATTCTTCCCCACTCCCAAGGTTTCACAGTATCTTCTCAAATGGGCTCGGGGGTTGCCTTTGCCATCAAACTTAACAAACTTTGGTACTTTGTACCCTTCTGGGTATTCAATCCCAGGATGAACGCACAAGTCTTCATATTCTAGACTTTCCTTGTCCTTGCCTTTTGATGCTTTGCTAAGAGCACTCATCACCCAACCTTGTACCTTTTTCTCCAAATCTTCACCCTCATCGACTGCTTTTTCGGCTCTTCTAACACCATTTTGAAACTTCACATAAGGAGAATTGGTGTAATCATCAATTTGCACAATAGGGACATCTTGCCCGCCAGATACCGCCACTTGAACTAATGGTGCGGATGGATTTTCAGTATAAGCTTGCGGGATGGGTTCATTTTGGTAAGTGGAGGTTTGGTACGGATATGGAGTGTTTGTCTGATAATAAGTATTGGCAGGGTGCGGGGTGTATGATGGGTATTGTTGATGTGATGGGTAGATGGGCGGTCGGTTAATTGTTTGGCTAGATTGAGCGTTATTTGGAGGTGGAGCTTGGGCAAGTGGCAAGTTGCTTTGGTGGACTGGTGCTTTTAGAGAATTGTGAGTGTTCAAAGGTGCGTTCATATTGGCGGCTCCATCAATTGAGTTCAGAGATTGCCCCATTTGACCCAGAGAGGGGGATGCATCGGGCCCACGCAGCGGCGTGTTTTTAGGAGTTTGCCCTTTTACCGCAGCCAGTTCATCTTTTAGCATCTGTAGTTCCTTAGCCATTTCAAGAATCAGATCGTCTTGCGCAATAAGGACATTTCTTCTTGAGGATTCAGGAGTTGCAAGAATTTTCTCGGTATTGAGAGGTTCATCATCTATTCCAGTCATTGTCAGCTGTGGAAATGTGTACCAGTATGCAGATTGGTCTTTTGCCCTTGTGTAATAGGAGTGATCAGCCAACTTAAATCAACACAAATCAAACCTCTGCTTGGGGGATAAACAAAACAAAAGAAAAGGTTCAAAAGTAAACATGTTAGTTTGCCTGTCATTGGCAAAATTGCACACAAACCACGTAGCGCGCATCACGTAGCGCTTTGCATTTTAAACAAGTTGACATGTGGCAAACACAGGTAGTTGAGCGTAAATAAAAAAATGCAAACGCTTCCTACCCTGTAAGGTGCCTCTTTGTGCCAGAGGTGGGCCTAAGACGCGCAAACAAGTGGTAACGAAAAATAGTTCATGCCAGTTTTGAGCAATTCAGATTTAGAGTAAGCGATAAATAATAACAATAATTTATAACAATCAGCTCTCCACCTCGACATTGCAATTCCATTATCCCAACCATCTTCTCAAAGTTGGTGCCAACTCAAAATTCTAACACAAATCATGCTCTCCACAACATCTGCACCAAATTTCTAAACTCAAATGCCTAGAACCTGAAACAAACCTCTATACCTTTTGCAAACATCAACGCTCCTCTAAGCACAACTCCCAATTATTTCACAACATCCAGGGGTGAGATTTCCAACTGCCTTCACAATACCAGACTGCAAATCATGAAAGGCGCCAATCGGCCTTTCAAAATAAAACCTCACTGGTCCTCGGCTTTAGTCAAGCCTCTCAGCTTCCTAGGTTTTGCAAGGCTCACAGACCTTGTTCATAAGGCTCCACACTGGTCCTCGGCTTTAATCAAGCCTCTCAGTTTCCTAGGTAGCCAAGACCGCACTGGTCTTCAAGGAGGGACCCCATTGGTCGTTCAAAGACATAGGGGCTTCGCTCTCCTAGTATGCGACAAGCATACTTCATTCCATAAGAATTTGCAGCTGGTTAGTCAACACGGGCCTGCACACACGCAAAGCCATTCACGAGAGGGACCCCACTGATCTTTTAAAGACACTAGGGGCTTCGCCTCTTAGATCTCACTACACCATACCATCTCCAAAACACAACCAATCAAATCTGCCTAACTTTTCCCGGACTGCAATTCTGTCTATGATCTCAAATTCTATGTGAACTGCTATGACCACATAGATTCTGCTAATTTCTTCCTTTTTCTGACCTAAATGACAACATAGAAGACAAAATTCTAAATCTGATTTTGCTCAAAACATGGTTAGGACTGAGGATTCGTCATCACATAGCACATAATATGCATTGTCGTTGGGTTTTAAAAAAAACCCCGTTGACGTAAGGGTGGTTTCCTAACTATGGAGGCGGTACCAAGGACCGGGTCCAGACTAAGGTGTAAATGCATGCATGCTCCTAAAGCTCCATCTAAGAGTGGTTTAACGGTTGAGGCTAACAGGTGAGTGGCAGGCGGCTTCGTGGTCGAATAACTCCCACGACAATCCGCCGGTACACCAACTCGTCAAAGGGTTCTTTAGTGGAAGAAATTGCGGGTGCGTATGCACACACCTCGCGGATAATTGAGTGAGAATGCAAGAGGTTCCCAGGAGTGGGGGAACTATGAACGGAATGCCAGTTTATATGTGCGCAAAGAGGGGTGTAGTGACATGCTTTCGTGACACACAGCAATCAACTAAATTAACTAAGCATGCTCGCAAATAAACAATAGATATAATCATGCTATTTTCAATATACAAACGCAATAATTAAATAAGCTACGCATACTAATATCGGCATACAACTCAAACAATACAAACAAACAAATTCGTGAAAGCCTTTTGGTTAGAACCATTTGTGTATCCCCAGTGAAGTCGCCACGCTGTTGAACCCTCCCAAAAAATTACCCTTTCTTTAAGAAAAGATAGGTTTCGGGTATATTTCAACAAAATGGGATTCCAAAGGGTTTCTTTGGAGTCGCCACCTAATTTAAGGATTATTAGGAACCTAAGTTAACTAAAGAGTGCAATTTATTCTTTATTTAAAAGAAATTAAATAAAAATCAGAGATTCTTAGGTAAGTGGTTCTTTTATTTCCGAAAGAAGGTCCCTTGCGGGAGCACTTTCGAAAATCCGCTAAATGCGGTTAATCCGGCGGTTTTCACGAATTTGTTAAGGATAATTAATATATAAAGCTAATTTTATATAAGGATAATATGAATGATATAAATAAGATAAGATTTTAATTACGCTGATACTTAGATAAATAAATGATCCAATTTAAGATTAATTAAATAGATAATGAAACAATAATCAATTAATTAATTAATAAAACAAGCAAAGGTTAAATGAAGTTAGATAAATAAATAAACAAACTAGATAAATAATTGGATAATAATAAAGGATTAATTAATTGATTAATTAAATAAATAGATAAATAAATAAGCAAATAAATAACTTAATTGAATAAATGAATACTTGCCAATTTTAATTAAATAAAGGAGTAAATGAATAATAATCGATTAATTAAATGAACAAATGAATAAATATTTAATTGATTAAATAAATAATTAATTGAAATTAAATAAATTAGATTTAAGTAGATGAATAAATAAAGGATTAAAATTTAATTGATTAACTAAATAAATAAATTAAATTAGATAAATAAATAATTGAATATTTAATATAATAAATAAAGAAGCAATTCAAATGCGAATTAATGACGAGGGTACGATTTTAAGTTGAATTTGATTTTGCACTCATTAATTGACAAATGATCCTAAACATCCACAAGTTAATTGGCGATTCGAAAATAAATGATACAAAGCATTCATATAAAAATAATTTAAGTAATTTACAATAATTATTCGCAATTCAAATCTCATTTCTATCCTACAGGGCTCCTAATCCGGTCTATGGGGAAGTCCTATACAACATGCATTTTCTAAGGGAGCGGGGAAAGATGGAGTTTAGAAGATAGAACCCGGAAGCGCAAACTCATCATTGAGCCTTGGACTTTGTGATTTTCATTTTTTTTCGTTCTTTTACATTTTCGGGGATATCAAGTCCCGAAAATGCGAAGCGGATCGAATAACCTCCCAAATGCACGCCATTCCCATTTGCGAGTTTAGCAACTCAAACTCGTTCCAAGTGGTTTATGCAAAAAAAAAAAAAAAAAAAAAAAAAACAAGAGAAAGAAGGATAAAGATTAGCATGAGAATTAAACAAAGCAAGTAGCAAGACGAAAGAAAAAATGGTAAGCGACTGTCATGTTAAAAAATTCTACAACAGTCGAGAATAAACTCACATAATTGAATGAGAACACATAAGTTTCGTATACAAGCCTAATATCACGGTAATCAATAAACCTGTTGCCACTGATCTTAGATAAAATCAAAGAAAACAACGCAATTGAAATTACACCTCTATTTATATATAGATGCAAATATCTACTACACATGATCTCTTATAAAGTAGATTAATGAATGAATCGATATGCAAGTTATGAAACACAAGCAAAATGTTTAAACTTGTCAATGGAACGACAACTTCAAGGTTAAGACATCAACTTCTGATAAAATGATACCAAATTTCTTACACAGAATACATCCTATCACTACAATGGAATACAGATAGGTTCAGCCTCTTAATTCTTTCAAACCTGAGAACTTATACACATCAACAGGCAGAAGAAAATGACCCTTTAAGACCCTGCTGCTACTGAGACAAACCAAAGAGCAAGCAGACACCCACTCTAGGGTCAAAACCAAGACCCCAAACCAATCTACCTGCAGATCTGCACAAGCCTAAGATCAGAACCAACTACTTTTGAACACCCCCTACTACCATACATACATCAGACCTCCAGAACAAACCAAAGCAAACCTGGAAACCCTGCTGCTCACTACCTATCAACTCCCAGAACCTCTCCACACACAGTTTCAAAACAGATTCCAGGGCTAATACTCCCTGAACTTTCAACCAGAGAACAGACCCCGAAGACACAGCTTACACCCAATAACTCTAACACAAGCCCTGACTGGTCCTATCAGCTTCTTATGCACAACCTAGACTCCTATAATACTAAAGAAAAACCAAGACCATCCTTAAAACAACCAACAAGCGACCTGCAAACCACCCCATACCTCTACAATACCTGCATCTGCTAGAACAAACCCTCCAGCCATCAAAACACAGAGACACAAGCTCCAAATAAACTTCTATACTTCCCTGCACCTTACTACAACCCAGAACCAACCCGACAGCTCCTAGCAACTTCAGCAACACTAGCTGACCTCCTTTGCTAGCTGCAACACACAAAACACTCTCCCTGAATCCCACTTAGAAAAGATACACTCTTTTAATACTTTTACTCCATGACACTTCCCTTAGCAACCTCACTGCCTCCCAGGCTCCCTAACACTTCCCTCATCTCACAGGAACCAAACAAGGAACATACATTAATGATTAAGACAAACTGCTACTAAGGAACAAAAACTAATTCATTACTCTTGTCAAACAAACTAGAACTCATCATACATTTTAAACATACACAACCCATACAAGAAACTAAAATACAATAACCTGAACAGATTTAGCAGAGCTTAGGAACAAAGATCAGAAGGGAATAAGCTAAACAAAACCCAGAGATGGATCGACCTTTTTACTAACAGCTCTATTAACAAACTCATCAACTTAAGCCACAGGTATTGATTCACATCATGATTTCAAACAAGTTAACAAAGCATAAATGGAATAAGGATGCAAAGACTGAGAATAACAAAGGGAAATGGGTTATTACCTCTTTGCGAGCAGTGAACAAAAGGCGAGGGATTTGAAAAGAAGCGACTCGAACAAGAAGATGACTCGAACGATGAAGCGACCACTCGACTAGCGAATGCGATAACACAAACTCAAAAGCGATGCTTTAATCCTAAACCGAAACAATAATGCTATACGTATGTATTCAAAACAGAAAGAAAGCTGAGAAATGTCTATGAACTGCCTCCTCTTTCTGTTATAAAAAAACAACCAAAAAAAAAACCCCCCCCAAATATCCACTTTACTATCTATTTATATGAACATTTAGGGTTCTCAATTTTATCAAAATACCAAACTGACCTCCCTTTTTTAACGGCTCTTTAGGGATCAAAATCCGAAATCAACCAAGAGAAGGAATCTCTAAATCGAATATTCTCTTCTCTAGACTGATTTTGAATTCAAAATCCCCATTTCACCCCTGGAATGGACTGATCTGAATCGTTCCTTGAAAAATTAAGGGTCTAGATCATTTTCGTACCATGGTACGAATGGAGAGAGGCAAGGGAAGTGGGGGGTACCAGATCGTACTGATTTCTTGGCTGTTTGTGAGAATCAAAGGGGAAAATTGGAAAGGGAATCGGGTGATTGGAATCGGGCAAACGGGTTGCGGGTGATTGGAAAACTGAAAGGGAAACTGATATGTATAGGTGTATTATATGTTATATATATTGCTTGCATGGGTAGGCTGGAATGGCATGGGCTTGCACATTTAGCCCCTTCTTAAGTTAAATTGAATTAAGATAGGGATGTCGCACGGGTAGGAAAATCTCTAGGACTTTGAACGAAATTGGCCTTCTTTTGAAATTAGCTAATATACTCTAATTAAATTTAATTAATTAATCTCAATTCAAATAATTTTAATTATCTAATTCTAATTTTAATTTTATTTTAATAATTGATTTTCATTTAAATGATTGGTCATTAATTAAATCTCGGGACGAAATTGGGTGTCAACAATGAGCCTAGAGTAAGACGTGTGAGTAAAATGTGCTAATCATGCTCTAGTTACCATTAGAAGCTTTAGTTGACGTGATTTTTGACTTTGGTTCTCGTGGATGGTAATATTTTGGTTAGATTTTCAAGTGTGAAACTAAATGTTGGTACCAACAGAAGTCATGGACTCTTGTGCTTTTCCAATATTGATTGAATTCAAGTCTTGGTCGAAATTAGAACATGAGATAGAGCCTTAGTGTTGCTTGAGGACAAGCAAAAGTTCAAGTTTGGGGGTGTGATGTGTTGGTATTTTACCTTCATATTGAGCTCTTTATGAGACTTTTATTATCTTTTAGCTATTATTGGTGAACGAATCTTATGTAAGTTCTCTTTGTTTTAGGAAATTCGTGATATTATGAGCTAAGGAGTCAAAGGAAGCTAAAAAGACTCAAGGAATAGCAAAAATAAAGCTTTGGACTCAATTTAAGAAACTGGAGAAAAAGCAAGGCAGAAATAATCGGCCCCCGCGGAATTATCGGCTGAATGAATCGGTGGGACTGCAGAATCATCGGCTATTCAGCCGATAGAGGCAGAACCAATTAGAAATCGGCAGTTCAATCGGCTCCCTCCAAATGGATTCGGCACCAGATTCGGCCGCAAGCACTTTTATCTGATGTTCAATCGGCTCCCGCCGAATGGATTCGGCACCTGATTCGGCTGCTAGCACATTCATCTGCTGTTCAATCGGCTCCCGCTGAATGGAATCGGCCCCTGATTCGGCTGCTAGCACTTTCATCTGCTGCAGCCGAAATCAGCACGAAGGGCATTTTTGACAACTTATTTTATTCAATTGTAAGATAGTATAAATAGTTCCTTAAGGTCTTTGGACCATTATCTTTGGCTATTTTCCAAGCTTAGGGAGCAAGACCCACTTCCAAAACACCAAGAGAGTAAAGATTTAAAGCAACCTAATGAGAATTTCTTAATCCTTTTTGCTTATTTCTTCATTTTCATGCTTTGTATTGAATATATTTGGTGTTGTTGGTGTATTGAGGACATGATTATATGAATATATCTTTCATGATTAGGTTTTCATATTAATAGGTGAATGTTTATTCAGTTCTTATCATTTTTCATATTCAAGTTTAAGGTGTGGCCACACTTAGACAAACCCCACTTTGCTTTCATCACCCTAACGGGGTTGAAGGTGTGAGTTTATAAGAACTAGCGAGGATTTGAGTTATATTGACTTACGATCCTACCCCATCTAAAAGAAGTAGCTAAAATTAGCTATTTCTACTCGGATCTTTGAACTAAATCTTTATGTGCTCGTTATTGACCCAAACGGGCTTAGTGGAGTAGACGCTCACTATACCTAACGGTTTTTAAGTGTTATAGGTACGGTTCGACCATAATAAATAAATTTCGTGCCATATTTGCAACATAGTCTCCGAAATTGTCTTCCTTTGCTTGTGAGAATGACATTGATCACCTTTACTTGCTTTCTTAGTGTAGCTAGTAAGTGTTAGTATCATTACCCATCAATTTATTACACCCTTTCAGCTTAGTTCAATTGGTTTGATTCCTCCACTACCTTAATCGCATTACTTTGTTCCCTGTGGATTCGACCCTGACTCATAAGTTGGGTACTATTATTTCGACGACTGTTCATGTCTCAATTCGAGGTGTGTGTTGCGCGTTGTCATTACATAATAGGGAAGTTCACGAAGGCGAGTGTGGCAACCACTCAGGCAGCAAGTCTTTGTGGCTGATCAAAGCCGGCTACTATACGCCGACTATGGGGAGGACGCTAAGACATTTGTCCGAAAATGCGATAAGTGCCAGTGTCACGGGAACCTCCTCCCCCAGCAAGCGGAGCCCCTTCATTTGGTCACATCACTTTGACCGTTCATGAAGTGGAGGATGGATCTGATCGGGCCACTTTCAACTGTGCCCGGTAAGGTAAAATTCATTTTGATTTTAACTAACTATGTTTCTAAGTGGGTGGAAGCAGTGACTCTATCAAAAATAAGGGAAAACGAGATCATAGATTTCATATAGAAGAATATCATTTGCCGTTTTGGGATTCTGAAGGAGATCACTTGTGACAATGACAAGCAGTTCGTTGGAAGACAAATAATAGCTTTTATTGCAAAATGAAGGATCAAGAGGATAACCTCAACCCCTTATCACCCAAGTGCAAATGGATAAGTAGAATCTTCCAACAAGAAGGTGATCGAGTATTTGAAGAAAAATTGGCAAAGCGAAAGGCAACTGGCCAAATGAACTCTCGACCGTACTGTGGGCTCACCAAAATACGATGAAAAACAGTACCATGGAGACTCCATTCTCACTTGTCTATGGGTCTGAAACTTTGATTCCGGTGGAATTCGGCGAACCAAGTCTTCGATTTGCTTATTCTACCGAAGAATCAAATAATGAAGCTATGTTGATCGAATTGGATTTGATCGAAGGCAAGAGGGAGATGCCCTGATCTAGATAACCGCACGAAAGCAAAGAACAGAGAATTACCTCAACAAAAGACCAGGTATCGAAATTTCAGTGCAGGTGATTGTGTGTTGAAAAAGAAGCTGTTCAAACCGGGGGAACCCAACGAAGGCCAGCTGGGAGCTAATTGGGAGGGACCCTACCGAATCGCTAAAGTGGTCGGCAAGGGAACCTACCAGTTGGAAACACTAAATTTAAAATGGGTTCCATTCAATTGGAATATCACATAATTTAAGAAATGTTACTTCTAAATACTCGGTATCATATACTCTTTTATACTTCCTTTTCGTTTTATTTTAATTCCACTCCAATTCGGGCAAGTTTATTATTGCTTTTTGGTACTAACACTTTTAGATGATAGTCATAGTTGGAACCGAATAATGACACACATCACCCACGAACACATGAGCCTTTGACGCTCCAAACTCTATGTCGATAAGTCTGACAAAACTTTCAAACATGGTCTTCATCTTTAAGTCAATGCGGATAAGTATGCGATGAAACCTATCTACCAGTGTCTGCTTCTTCATCCTTCACACCCGAACATTGAGGGGATGAAGGAGATGAAAATCACTATCGATCGATTAAGTGAAGACTGGGATTTCCAAGAATCGGGGACTGCCCGAAGAGTCGATTGATTGCTCGAAAAGTTGGAAATGCCCAAATAGCGAGGACTGCCCATTGTTAAGAAATTTTCTTAAATTTTGTTTGAAGCTATCAACGAAAAGTGATACACTGGGGACTGTTCGTCAAAAATCAATCTAACACATTCACACTGGGGACTATTCGTGCTTAGAAAGAACACTATTTTAAAAATGGTTCGATAGCGACCGAGTATAGATTGTATTATAAAAAACGCCTCAAATAAAGTGTAAAATCCGAATACCATCAATGATCAAAAACATCGTGTACTAAGTGCCCGATAGAGGCCGATTCGATTGTCAATGAAATTTCATCTTACGCCCAAAGCACTCGACATCCTCCATTATGCTAGTAAATGGCTAAGTATTAAAAAAATTTCTATCTTTAAGTATTACACTCCGAAATGAATGTTCGAAGAGTTAATGAATTTCACATAACAGCAAGACATCGTTCTTCATTACGCACTATCACATTGGGCCCTATCAAAGTATACTCTCTCCTAAAATAATAAAGTCGCTGAACTTCAAACGATAAGATCTATCTTTGAAAACCAACACTCGTAAGGATAAAACGAAAAGAAATTCATTTCAAACGGCCAAAGGCCTGAAATATTTACAAGCCGGCTAAAAGACTTAGAGCCTATTTGGCCAAGCTTCTAGGGAAAAATAAGTGCTTTTGAATGGCACCAGAAGCTGTTTTTCTGCTGTGGAGAAGAAGCTAAAAAAAGTAGCTTCTTGAAAAAATAAGTGCTTTTGATTATTTGGGACAAGAATACCCATTTCAAACTTCCATATTTAATCAAATTAATATTATTATATATCCATTTTCATAATTTGGTAATTTTTTCAAATATTGGTCAAACACAAATTAATAGCAAAAGCACTTCTCTAAAATTTGGCTAAACAAAAACCGCTTATCTCGTAAAACACTTCTTTGAAAAGCACTTCGATAAAAAGCACTTCTCAAAATAAGCTGATTTTGGCAGCTTGGCCAAACAGGCTCTTAGCTGCAAAAGTTCACAAAATAAAACAAAGAAAAGGAGAACAACTAACAATGACACCAAGGAAAGCAACCGAAAAGCAAGACCTATTCATCTCATTTAATTTCTTCTCACCTCTGGCCACTTCAACATCCTCCTCCGTTTCATATTCCACCAGTTTGGGGGGTGGGGGGGACAAGGTCTTCATGGTAAGTCTTTACCATGTCTTCAGCTTCCAACAACTCCGTATCCAAATCAAACTCCCTCTCCGACATCTCAACAAGGACATTCTGCCTTGCCTTCTTGATCATAAAATTATTCAAATCAAAGTCGATCCTTTGATCGGACAGCTGTTTGTCCATATCGTTGCACTAAAGGGTGAGAGGTGCGATTTTTCGTAAGCTGCTCATTGGCATTGACCACAGCATCGTCCTTTTCCTTCTTCACAATCTCGAGGTCTTTTCACTACAAGAAACAAGGCGTATAGTGGCGAAAAAACTCGCCACGGAAAGTCCAGTAGTCACCACAAATACCCTTTCGTGGCGGCTCTACAGTCGTTGGCTATACTTAGTGGCAGATACTTATTTGTAGCGATTAAAAAAAGTTGCCGCAAAAATTTATTTTTGGTGGCGACTATTACCGCCACTAATACAATCCACGAAAGTCCTTCAAAATAGGTCGCCACAGAATTATATACTTTTAGTAGCAACAAAGTCGCCACTAATGGCTTTCAATCGCGATTTCCTAGTTTCCACTCAAAACCTTTACTTTTTCGTGGCACTTAGCATCGCTATTGAATCCTTTTTTTTTTTTTGGCAACTTGGGTCGCCACTAATGCCTTTCTTTATTACAAAAAAAAAAATTAATGGGCAGCTATATTCTATTAATTGCCCAAAAGCAGTAACATAATAACAAACACCATCACTAAATACATTTAAGTAAAATGACATAACACCAAGTATCATAAAATCAATGAAAAAAATAATGATATAAGAGATAAGTAAATGATACAACACACCATCATATATTGGAATAGCGAATACACATAGACAAAAATAAAATTTCTTCGAACTTTTCCTTAGCCAACATCATTTCCCTTGTTGAAGATGTCTTTGAACTTCTCTTTGACCAACATCATTTTTCTTGTTGGAGAAGCTGAACCCTGCTATTTTAAGAAATGCAAAGAGATCATTTCAATAACCTCATAGAAGAAAGCGACTTTTTTATTTAGAAAACATCACTTCAAGTAAATTTAGATCAAATATTTAAAGTTCATATTGAATCCAATAGATACACATATAATAAGTTCATATAGTTTGTCAACATTATTGAATGAACAACTTCTGTAAATACAAATGGACTTCTAGCTAATCCAAACTGATCGACATTAACATTTGAGTATTGTATGACATTTTCTTGAATATATAACTTCTTATTGGATACATCTCTTTGCAACTTAATTTTGTTATCACCACTTACTCGACGATTGATTCCAAGAATGTACAACATGAGCGAAAATAACAATTTCCATCAAATATGAAATAACAAACAAGGCAGAACTTCAATGGAATTGAAAGTGGAGAAAGAAAAGAAAGAGGAAAAATAAGCAAATCTAATTTTAGGAACTTAGAAGTAAGAAGTAATCTTGAACATGTGGAAGTGATTAACATAGCTACACATACTAGCAACAGGACCGAACACAAGGATTTAATGACCACATATTTCTCTAATTATATCATACATATTGCACATATTCAATATAACATAACAGTGACTAACATCAGACACTCACATAATTTTTTTTTCTAAAAGAAGAATCATTACCTTGAAATGGTACTCGTGGTGCTTCTGTTGCTCGTTTGCGGTCACTATTTGAATCAACGACCTAGTAAATATCAATGCATTGGACAACTTTACTTTTATATAATATTAAACTATAAGAACCTAAGTTACTCGGACTCGGGTGCGGGTGTCCGATACGAGTGCGGATCTAGAGGTCGGATCCTTCATGATCTATATTTTAAGATTCAGGGATACGGATCCAGTTATGGATACGGGCGTGGGGATTTGGCTAAAAAAAATCAATAATCTAAAAAGTAGAGTTATAAAACCTAAATTATGAGATATTATGTGGAAAACTTGAGGAAAAAATATTGATCCGGACATAGATATTTCTATATACAATAATACAATGTATTCTATTTCCTTCAATTTTCCCTTACTTTTATTTTGATTAAAGAAATCATTGAATCTATCCAGAATTTTTCCGTTGATATTGGTCAAAATACCCAAAATCAGTTGATCAAATCGGGTACGGATCCCAGACCCACACCCACACGAGTACGGATCCGACACAGGTGCGGTACCAAAAGTGAAGAGTCCAAGTAACATAGATAAGAACAAAAGTATTAAATCTTTAAAATCGAGTCACTTGTCCAAGGAGCTACTATAGCAATTTTGAGAAATAGATAAATTTGTAGGAGCAAGCTTGCACATAATTCGTCTCATCCTTAACAAGTCTAATACTAGCCTATTTTGATTTATCTGTGCTGATAATCAAGTTAGATATTGGGGACTAATTTACTCTATCGAATATCATTTAATAATATAAACATAAGAGTCTTGAAAAGAAGAAAGAAGACAATTAACAATAAACTATCCCATTAAAAGAAAAACTAGTCATGCTAAGTTGCAGACACATATATTCAACTTAGTACCGAGGATTGGAAAGAAGAAACCAAAACATAGGACTTAGTAGAAGTTATCGTTATTTACAAAAGTTATCAAACACCTTAGCCTTTCAAATTGGCCAAGTCTTATGGACCAAATAAGTTGTCCAACTAGAACACATATTAATTTAGCCAAGAGAAAATATTTAACATGTATATAGAGAATCTTGTATGTTGTCTTGTCTAATTGAACTAATAAAAGTGCAAATTGAGAAGCAGCATATCTTTACCTCATCTCATCTAACACCTTCGAAAATTTCAATGTTGTTGACTATGTACCACATAATGCTTCATGAAGGCCAATCAAATCATAAAATTATACAAAAATAATATTCTTGGCAATGTGAAATTAAAAGATAATGCAACGAGTTAATGAAGAGATTAACAGGTAAGTTTTCTCAGCCTAGAAGAGATCAAAAGTTACATAGGATACTAAAGAGTGCTGATGTGAAAATAATAATGTTCAAATAGTTCAACTTTTAACTTAATTATATTGTAAACCATTTTAAGCGACCTAGCATGACATGGGTGGATAACATACAAAAGTAATGCAAAATCAGCTGTAAAACCAGTATAGCAGTCAACACTATCTCTGATTTTGCGAATCACAATTGGTTTGATGAGTCAATTATAACAAATGGAGACCCAACACCGTTTGTCCTAAAAAAGAGCATAGAGACAATACATTAAAATGTACAAATCAAAATACCAACTAAACAAAACTTGTTCTTTCTGGTAAGTAAGGAAATCAATTCTATGATACATCTACAAGTAGAAGCAAACTATTTAGGGCGCTCAAGTTTTAGTGGGATCCACAGCTCAGATTAGAGCATCAAAACAAGTTGTACATGCTTCATCTACTAATATTCAAGCCAAAAATCAAACAGAGCTTGTAAATCTGTAACAATATCAAGAAAGAAAGATGCAAAAACAGATACACCTTCTATTTTTTCTTTAGGTACGAGAAACTTCTTCAGTACCTGCAAAGGTTTTCTTCACAAGAAATCTTAAGTAAATATACCAATGTTCACTCTAGTCCATTTGCTATGGAGAATTGACTTACGGTCTTGTATGAGCCTAAACCAGTTTTAGGATCACAAATCGAATTTGGGTTTGAATATAAGCAAAACTTCGTATCAAAGCTAAATAAATGCGAGGAGTAAGCGTAAATGCAAAGAATAACTGGATTTCAATATATGATAGTGAGTACAGATTTGGGCAGAGTCTCAGTATATATTTCTGGATCCATACAATATAAAAGTACTATTTATAGGCCTAGGAGCTTTGCCCACGTTCTCCACTATCTTTTGTGCTCTGGCCCATGATCTTAGCATTAAAAGAGGGAGTTAGTGGGCTAAAGTAGTGGGCTGCAAAGCCGCTGGAACCGAGGCTATCCACCGAGCTGCACATTCGTGACCTCGGTGGTGAGGCCTTGCTGTTCGATCGAGGGAGATGTCACCGAAGCTCAGCTCACGGCTCGCCTTCGGTGACAACCTCGATGTGTGCCTTCGGCGACCCACTTATCTGCTTCGGTCCTTGGTTTGTTGTTAAGCACTCGGTTGCTGTTAGGCTGTATGACCGGGGCGAATCATCACGAGCCGATTTTTATCCAATACAGATAGTCCCCCCACTCTTCGGTCACTTACCGAAGTTACCGAGGAGTGGAATGAACTCCAGCGGGAAAGCGGCGCGGCTTGATCTTATCCAAGTGTTTCAAATTTTGTCAATGGTTCGCATCTCATCAAGTCACTTCTCGTTGACACTTGTCGCCCATCTGTTGGCTCCTTGAACGGTCACGCCGTATTTTTTGTTTCTCCCAACGTTACAATAATGACGCCTTTCCACCTGGCTCTTCCATACCTATAAGTACTTCTCCACCAAACTCTTCTTCTTACTTTCACATTCTGCAATCAACAGTATTAAGAGAGAAAAATAAGAATTTTCATACCTTTCTCGACTGATTCCCATCTTTACAAGTATTCTAAATTCAAGCTTTAATCATGTCTGCTACTCACTCAAGACAATATTCGAGTGACTCCGGCGAAAGGGCGAGGATCGGGCAGTACGCTGCCATTATTTCCAGCGGCGATTTCATCACCACCGTGCCGGCGCTACAAGTGATAGAGGTGGAGGGGGGTGGACAAGTAACTGCTAGCGCTGGTGGCTCTAAACGTCGAAAGCAAAGAGCTGGGTGCGACGTCGCTGCTGGAAGCGAGGACGTCAGCCTAGAGGAGGGTGATGATGTCGAGGGCGACGACGTCATGGAGGCGACTGGTGCTGATGATGTCACACACAGAGAAGAGGACGCCGAGGGTGATGATGCCGTGGGCGAGGGTGAAAGGGGACCCTGAAATGAATGAATGGATGAAAGAAATAAAAGAAGAATTAGAGTCCATGAGAACCAACAAAGTTTGGGACTTAGTTGATCTTCTGCCTGAGCGCAAAACAATTAAGAACAAATGAGCTTTGAAAATTAAACGTAAAGCAGATGGATCAATAGAAAGATACAAGGCACGACTGGTAACAAAAGGCTTTACTTGGCAAGCAGGAATTGATTATGAGGATACCTTTTCACCAGTTGCGAAGTTTACCTCAATTCGCTTACTTTTAGTTATTGTTGCACGTTTGGATCTAGAATTACACCAGATGGACATAAAGACAGCTTTTCTCAATAAAGAACTAAACGAGGAGATTTACATGGAACAACCTGCAGGTTTCATCGTTAAAGGAAAAGAACATAAGGTCTGTAAATTAAAAAGATCTATTTATGGTCTAAAGCAGTCTTCAAGGAAATGGTACTTGAGATTTCACAAAGAAATGATCTCATATGATTTTACTATGTTTGATGAAGGCCATTGTATTTATGTTAAAAGGTCCAATGATATGTTTGTAATTCTTTCCCTCTATGTGGACGACATATTGATGGCTGGAAATAATTTGGAGTATCTAAAGATTATCAGGTCATGGCTTTCAAGGTCATTTGACATGAAAGATATGGGTGAAGCAGACTATATCCTTGGAGTTAAGATCCAAAGAAATCGTTTCAAGAAGTTATTGAGTCAATCTCAAGAAACATATATAAAAAAAATTCTAGAACGCTTTCGAATGAGTGACTGCAAACCCATGGATACTCCTGTAGCGAAAAGTGATGCTTTATGCCTTGAAATATGTCCACAGACTCAAAGAGAAAAGGAAGAAATGTCTCGAGTTCCATACTCAAGTACTATCTGGAGCTTGATATACGCTATATTGTGTGCTCGCCCTGATATTTGTTATGTCGTAGGTCTAATTAGCAGGTATCAATCCAATCCTGGAAGAGATTATTAGAAAGCAGTGAAAAGGATTTTTCAATAGCTGTAAGGGACTGCAGACTATTCACTATGCTATGGTGGATCTGATTTGATGTTGAGAGGTTATAAGATGTCGATTGGGCTGGTGACTTGGATGAAAGAAAGTCAACATCTAGATATGATTTCTTACTTAATGGTGGAGCCATTTCATGAAAAGGTAAGAAACAAACTTGTATTTCTTTTTCGACTATGGAAGCTGAGTTCGTAGCTTATATAAATGCAGTACAAGAAGCAATTTGGTTGAAGAGATTCTTTGAGCATCTAGATATTGCAAAGAATCCTCAAGGATCGATAATTTTATATTGTGATAGTCAGGCAACTATTGATTATATAAAAGATCCTAAGCATCATGAAAAGACCAAACATATTGACACCAAGCATAAGTACTTGAGAAATATAGTTGCAAGTGGTGAAGTTCCAATACAATACATACCTACGCTGAAAATGGTAGCTGATCCTTTTACAAAGGCGATACTTAGAGACAAGTTTGAGAAACATTGTATGACTCTAGGTTTTCGTAGAATATGACTATGTTTGTGTGTTGTAGAATAATTTGAATGTTATGCTCATGAATATATTACTATTTGCATTTTTTGCATTTGATGGAATCAGTTTATGTTAAGTGTGTCGAACAAATCACGAGATCGATTCTCTCACACGAGCGATCGCCTCCGACGTCGAGGAACGTGCAGACATGAGACCAATTGAACCTTGATTTGTACAACGTCATGCAAAAATTTTTTTAAATGGTCGGTATTGATTAGAGTTCGGACTTATGGATTCAACATCCTATATGACTTGTTTCGAAAGCCAAATGTGAGTTTTTCAGAAGATTGGATTTGAGGATTGTGCGAAGAAAAAATCGTGTTAGACATTTAAAAGTGTCTAGACCAAGATTTGTACGGTATTTATATATTTAAGAATGAGACACATGCGCCGAATTAGGCAAGAACGTCGTAACATATGTTTCATACCACGTGTGCTAATCAACCAATAGGGTAATAGAAAAATGGATCCCTGCTTCTTCATTGTGTGAGACACTGAGAAAAATCAATGTGATTTTTCATTGGAATACCCTTTGACCTTTTACTATCTCTTGAAGTACCAATCAGTGTTGCTACTTTAGCATATCACTAATAGCCATGAGTGATTCAGAAATGCGGTGCATGTCTAGGAAAGCAGCTGATTTGGAATGAATATATTCGAGTGGAAAGGGAAGATAATTAAAATATTTTATAACATAACTTGTATTCACATGTCGACCATTGCATTTACCATAGGGTTTCAGGTGTAATTGTGATATAAAGTTAAACAAGGACTCGAGTTCATCTCAATCGAGATTAAGGGATCAGATAAGTAGCTACTGGGGTAGCGAATGATGTTTGGGGTATTGCGAGTAGTAAGATCCTCATATTAATAGTGAATCCTTTCTGTATGTGATTGGATTTCTACACGGAGCTATTGAATAACCTTAATAGGTATAGCTCTTTGATGCTCGCAGGTCACATGAACTATTTGTCTGGATGAATTGTGTGTGTGATTGACATGGAACTGGTTCGGATACAGTCCACCATGTGCGAAGCAGGAGATGTTAGTTAATAGGGTTTGGGCCATCACCTATGTGGACTGACCTGACTCGGCTATGAAAGATATCAGATAAAAAAGAAAAGAAAAAGAAAAAAAAGGATAACTTCTATAAGGAAGTTAGCGCACGTATAGGTCATGGGGCAGTTTTTTTTTAACGTGGAACTGTCATTCTCTTCCATTATAAGAGAGAGACAAACTTCTTGAGTATCTGAAAAAGAAGAAACAAATTTTTCTTCTTTATTCTTCCATATCAACGCACAAACAAGGCACTTAGTGATGCGGGGCAAATCGAGAAACCATCCAAAAGCACCATCCAAGGCCATGGAAGAGCACTTCAAGGTCATGCATTGGAACGCCATGGAAGGAGGAGCATCCGAGACACATTTCGAGGCGTTTCAAGAGCTCCCAGGAAGGGGCGGACCGTCCACTTCACTAGGCGGACCGCCCACTTGAAATCAACTCTCTGGATCTCAACCAGGCGGACCGCCCCTCTGACTAGGCGGACCGCCCAGTTCCCTGTGTCAACCTCCAAGCCACTGCAAAGGCGGAGCGCCTCTCCCAAGGGGCGGACCGCCCACTCCTTCCTTTGTTTGACGGGAATTCTATTTAAATGAATGTGTAATTCCTAGTTTAGCCCTACGTGGCTTCTATCCTTTTAGACCACTTTAGGGGTCTTTTAGACTTTATATCCTTTGTATTTGGCACCTATAAAAGGGCCCTTAGTCTTTCATTTCCATTAATTAGCTTTGATGAATGATGAAAACCTTTGAAGAGTGGAATCTCTTGAATTAATGAAAGAACCCTTTGTTGGCTTGATTCTTCTAGTGGTACTAGTTGATCTTCGAACCAACGCCCGATCATTCTACTTGCGGGTCCCGAGTGTGACTCGAGGGTAGTTTCTTAGCTTTAGGCGAATCTTGACATGATACGGGGGTTTCACGGAACAAGTTCTTCGTGGATACCCCATAGGGAGTTCGAGACGAGTCTCGCTCCTATCGCTTTTCTTGTCTTTTATTTTGACCCGTATCATCTTGGTATCAGAGCAAGGCTCGGATTTTATTTTTACAAACCCCCGACCCTTAATTCTTCGTGCCTAGGTCGGTTTCTATCTTAGTTTCTTATTTGTTATTGTTGAAAAGAAGAAAACACAAAAAAAAAAATTGAAAAATTGATAAATTGATAAACACCAAAAATTTGATCATGTGTTCTTGGATTGATGGACCGTTGTGTGATTGATATCGGGGTTTGTTCCTTGTTGGAAACCCGTCGATTTGGTACCAACAATTCTTGATTTGAAGTTGTATTCCAAGATTTGAAAATTTGAAACACTTGTTCTTGAAAAACCCTTCTATGAACTTGATGAACAT
The DNA here is from genome assembly GCA_037355625.1 of Petunia x hybrida. Classification (NCBI taxonomy): domain Eukaryota; kingdom Viridiplantae; phylum Streptophyta; class Magnoliopsida; order Solanales; family Solanaceae; genus Petunia; species Petunia x hybrida. The sequence continues at coordinate 178,933 of JBBBVM010001123.1, forward strand.
GGTGATTTGATTGTTTTTTATTGGGGTTGGATAAAAATCATTGAGGTTTGATTATTTTGGTTGAAAACAAATTTTGGTACCTTCGGATTGCTAAAACATCGTGAAATTTGTTGGATTTTTGGATGCTAAAACCAAGAAACACGAAGTTGGACTGTGCTGAAAATCACAATAGGCGGGGTGCCTAGTGAAAATGGCAGACCGCCCACTTGTGTGTGACCTCTCTGGACTTTGGGGAGGCGGGACGCCTAGTAACATAGGCGGACCGCCCACCTCCCACTGCAGCAAAAAGGGTGGACCGCCCACTGGGGAAAGGGTGGGGCGCCTACTTCTTGTGAAGTGTGGTTTGGGTAGTTTATCCTAGGTTCTCTTGTTTCTTTGTTTGCATACCATCTAACTAGTACTTCTCTAAGTAACTATCCTACTTAGTTGGTACTAGTCTTTGAGCTTTTAGGCAACTCGTGCCTAGTTAGGAGAGTAGAATTCGAAGAAGATTCGTAGAATCCTTTGACCTAAGTCCTCACTTTAAAGTGCTTATCGTCCAATAGAGTCACATAAACTCCACTCACCCCGGAGTACACTTGACTTGTGGATTGAGTGGTTTAGTTGAGGTTTGTTGATCAGCTACGTGAAGCTTCTAGATTCAAGCTTGAGTGAAATATCCACCACCACTAAATGAGTGAACCGAGTGCCATACACGTGAGGGGTATGAGTGAGGTGATTTCACTAACGTTTGTTCATTTTTAGGTACAATGGCAAATGAGGGAGATGATCCCATGAAGAATGCCTTGGCCACCATCATGGCTAAGTTGGAGGACATAACCTTGAGACTTGAGAATGTTGAAAGGAGGACCCCGAGCATCCCAATTGAATCTGGAGAAGGGACAAGTCGAGGTTCTACTATGACTCCCGGACACTTTGCGGAGATAGCCAAGAAATATGAGCAAAAAGAAGATGTGGCTCCACAAGAGCGTGTGTTGGGCAATCCCCAACAAGTGGGCATTCCCCACAACTTGGGCAATCCCCAAGGAAATGCTCCACTTCCAAGACCAGTTCGAAATGTTACACCTCTTGAGCAAGTTGTTGAAGATCAAGAAGGGGAGGAAGCCGAGTATGGTGATGAGGTCTATGGGTATGATGCTCACTATCAACCTAGATGAGCAATGAATTGGGGTCGTAATGTGGATAGGGGTAGAGGCCGAGGTCGAGGGCCACCCATGGGGTATGTTGGAGGGAATGCTAGGAGGGATTATGTTGCTTATGATGACCATTATGGAGGCCAACCGGAGCCTCACCGTGGAGTTCGTGACAACAATAACCTCAATAGTGTTAAGCTCAACCTTTAAGGAAACTTGTGATCCGGAAGCTTACATGGAATGGGTACTACTCATGGAGAGAGTGTTTGACACAAATGAAATGACCAAGGAGAAGAAAGGTACCTATGCTATTTCAACCTTTGAGACCTATGCTTCTACTTGGTGGGAGTCCATGAAGAGGTCAAGAAGAAGGATGGGAGTGCATGTGAATATGACTTGGGATGAGTTAAAAGGTCTCATGAATACCAAGTATGTGACTCCAAGGTATCGACAAGAGCAACTAAAGAAGCTTTATGAGCTAAAACAAGGTGTCAAGACGGTTCATGAATACTACGATGAATTTGAAAAGATCCGGATGGTATTGGATATGGATACCGAAGGTGAAGAATAAGCCGTGATCTATTTCAAGAATGGCTTGAGCTATGGTATAGCTTCTCAATTGAGGTTGCATGCTTATCTTTCACTTCAAGATATCTTTGAAGCTGCAATTGAAGCCGAGAATTGGCTTAAGCGAGAAAAGTCCAAGAGCAACACTCCTACTCCCGTGAGCAAGCCAAAAGAGTGGAAGACTCCAAATGCAAACTTTCCAAGTGCAAGTGGTGCAAGTGCTAGCAAAGATGTGAGGAAGCCTTATGAGAAGTCTACACCACATGTGGAAGGTAACTCTAAAACTCGCTTGAGCAATCCTACGTCTACTTCTACTCAATGCTATAAGTGCAAAGGCTATGGTCATTTTGCTAGAGATTGTCCTACTCGAAAGACCATGGTTGTGATAGGTGAATTGGTGTATGAGCAAGATAGTGAGCCCAAAAATGAGGAGAGTGAAGTAGTTGCTTGTGAAGAGGCTACGGAGGAAGTAGAAGATCCTCAATTGTTCTTGGTAGTTAGGAGGAGTTTGAGCACCATATTCATGGAAGAGGAGATAGAAAATGATCAAAGGGAAAACCTTTTTCATGCTAGGTGCCGAGTCATGGGTATAATTTGTTCCATGATTATTGACTCGAGAAGTTGTGCCAACATAGTGAGCCAAACATTGATTTTCCAATTGAAATTGCCCACTCTAAAGCATCCCAACCCCTACCGATTACAATGGCTAAGTGAGTGTGGGGAGTTGAAGGTGGTGAAGCAAGTATTGATTGAATTTAGCATTGGGAATTATAAAAGACAAAATCATGTTTGATGTTGTCCCAATGCAAGCTTGCCATCTTTTGTTTGGCAGACCATGGAAACATGATAGGTGTGTAGTACATGATGACCGGACCAACTCCTATACGGTCAAGCAAGATGGGAAGAAGTATGTGCTTAAACCTTTGACTCCAAGGCAAGTAAGAGAAGACTACAAGCGTATGAAAGAGTTGAGGGAAGCGGCTAAAGCAAAGTCACCCATTGTACTTGAACCCGAAGCAAACAATCTTATTGTCTTGCCATTGCATGAAGAAAGTGAGAGTCACTCTACTCCACATGAAGACAATCTTGAGTCTCATGTCATTGTGCTTGAAAATCCAAGAGAGGAAAAAGGAGAGGATTTGAGGAGTGATGTGAGTGGATTGTCACCACAAACTACACTTGACCTTGAGGGGAAAATGAAAGAAAGGAGAGGTGAGGAAAGAAAAATTGAGAGTGAGAGCACCCATTGTTCTAACTATTCTCCATCTTCTATATTTTCTTGTGTTAGTTCTTGTGTAGGTATATTTGAAGACAAGCCATTGGAGCCTCAACCATGTGCTTGGAAGGAAAGACAAGAGAAGGAAAATTCTCAATGTGAGCTTCATGAAGGAGGAGTTGCATATGACACTTCAAGCCTTGTGAGTGACCAAAGAAGTACTTCAAATGTAAGTGTTGCTTCATCTCTTCATGAGCCTAGTAGCTATTTGTCTTGTGATGACTCCACACTAGTTGGTGCTTGTGATGCATCTAGTGAATGTGCCATTAGTAGAGAGTCTAGTAGTCAACTTGTGAGTACTTGTGTGCCACTAGTGGAGAGAAATGCTAAGCCACATCATGATGTGAGCTCATTATTCCATGAGTCTCTCCCTAGTGTAGATTTGATAGTTGATATTGATTGTGACCTTTGCTATGACACACCACCAATCTTTGACAAAGGGGAAGATGAGGTAGTTGACTATACCCTTATTGATATGCTTCTATTTGGTGGGCCTATGTGTTGTGGTGAGGATGGTAATGACCTTGAGGAGTCCAAATTGCATGAATTGGACAAGGTTGTCTATGATGACTCCTCAAGTTAAAGTAATGAAACTTGTCTATGCTTGATCATGACATTGAGATGCATGCTTTTACTAATCCATTGTTTGAAGGCATCCTCATTTGTGGTAGTGACTTATATCGGACTAGGGTGGGTAGTCAAATGGAACCTCCATGGTGTGAAGGGCTTGACTCCTTAGGCAACCCATTGTGTGAAAATTTGGGTGAGGTAGATGATTCTTCGAGTGACCCTACTATTGCTTGTTGGGGTTATGATGAAGAAGAATCCATCATCAATACCTTCCTTGAGAGCTTGTCTTTTGAGAAGGGTTGCTTAGGTGATGAAATTGAAGGTGAAAAGGAATCCCTTGGTATGAGTAAGTATGCTCTAAAGAAGGGGAGTGGAGTACTTGATACTACTTGTAGGTTGAGTTATTTGACTCACTCCACTCCACATGTTGATCACACTTTGAGGATGGATTGGTATGTTGGTAGTGAACTTAAGGATCAAGGGGATTTTGATAGCTTGATCTTGCATTTTCCATGTCCCCATGACCTATTTGCTCATTATTATGTTGAGTGCATGTTTTCATTGAACCAAGTACTTGATGATCTCCTTGGAGATTTGATATTTGTGCTTATTATTGATGCTTGGTTATACCACAAGAGTTTGTTTTCCACACTTCTTGCACTAACCTACTTTCGAAGTAGGAAGTTTGCTTGTGTTTGCTTGTCGTTGCTTGTAGGTCCTAAGCTCCATTCTAAGGCAAGGGAGATCTTGGAAGAAGCCTATGTCAAAGTGACGTTCAAGAAGGACAAAGAAGGAGAGCATTGGGCACCCCGAGAAGTTGATGATGCCAAGAGAGAGCACGCTTTGTTTTTGAGGACGAAATCTTCTCAAGAAGGGGAGGATGATGCGGGGCAAATCGAGCAACCATCCAAAAGTACCATCCAAGGCTAAGGAAGAGCACTTCAAGATCATGCATTGGAACGCCATGGAAGGAGGAGCATTCGAGACACATTTCGAGGCATTTCAAGAGCTCCCAGGAAGGGGCGGACCGCCCACTTCACTATGCGGATCGCCCACTTGAAATCAACTCTCTGGATCTCAACCAGGCGGACCACCCCTCTGACTAGGCGGACCGCCTAATTCCCTATGTCAACCTCCAAGCCACTACAGAGGCGGAGCACCTCTCCCAAGGGGCGGACCGCCCACTCCTTCCTTTGTTTGACGGGAATTCTATTTAAATGAATGTGTAATTTTTAGTTTAGCCCTACGTGGCTTCTATCCTTTTAGCCCACTTTAGGGGTCTTTTAGACTTTATATCCTTTGTATTTGGCACTATAAAAGGGCCCTTAGTCTTTCATTTCTATTAGTTAGCTTTGATGAATGATGAAAACCTTTGAAGAGTGGAATCTCTTGAGTTAATGAAAGAACCCTTTGTTGGCTTGATTCTTCTAGTGGTACTAGTTGATCTTCGAACCAACGCCCGATCATTCTACTTGTGGGTTCCGAGTGTGACTCGAGGGTAGTTGCTTAGTGTTAGGCGAATCTTGACACGATACGGGAGTTTTACGGAACAAGTTCTTTGTGGATACCCCGTAGGGAGTTCGAGACGAATCTCGCTCCTATCGTTTTTCTTGTCTTTTATTTTGACCCGTATCACTTAGTTGGTGAAAATCTAACTCCATTTCCTTGTGATTAGAAGTTCGAATTGAGGCAAAATATTTGGGTTGCAAGATCAATATATTCTACTGCTTTGATTCGTCAACAGGTACACAAATTCATTCCTGTTACGGCTTTAATTTCCAACATAGTTAAAACTGAAGTATTCGACATATTCTCTCAAAAGCTTACTGAAATCTAAAGTACTCGACATATTTTAAGGACAAAATCAAAACTAAAAGCTTTCGACTATCACACCCTCTTGGGTGCAGCCCTTCTCCGAACCCAACATAAATACGGAATGCTTTGTGCACTAGACTATCTTTTTTACAACATTCAAGGTAAGAAGACATACGAGTATATCAATTTGCGCCAAAGACTGTAGAAAAAAAGAGAGACATGAAGGGTTTAGGGTGGAGATATCGCAGAGATTAAGGGAAAAAAAAGAGGAAACTGAATAAATAAAATGTCTTCACTTTTTTGGGCGGCTGAAATTAACCCTCCGTAAATATTGTACTCAATTTGCGTCTCAATTATTTTATGCAATTTACGGAGGTTACTGTAACCAGTGCCGGCCTTGACATAAGGCAGGTAAAGCAAGGGCTTTAGGCCCCACTTTTTATAGGGCCCCATTTTTATTAGTGCGCTCTTTATTCCAATTTATACGACACTTTTTTTCTTTTAGTACTTCACAAAGAAAATATCACACTTTTTTTTTGACAATTATTTAATAGCACGATCACTATTCTAACTATTATTGGGTCATACACCTTCAAAAGCTATCAAAAATACTTTAATTACTCCAATCTTTTCTCTCTTATTTCTTCATACATCTAGCAAGGATAATTTTAAAAAATTTTCAAGGTTAATCTCTATTTCTTAAACACCGTGCAAAGTCAAACACCACCACATAAATTAGAATGAAGGAGTAATTATTACATGAATTAACTCTTCTTTAAATTTTGAGTAAAAGAGTATAAACTTTTGAGTAATTGCTCTAACAGTTGAGGTGTACCTTAGTAATACCTCTAAATTTATGTGAAGTTGTTTGAGTTGACACAAAGTTTAAGAGATAAAGTAGTAATACATTTGAAATTTATGGTCTAAATAAGTCATAGAAGCTTCTGTGGTAATAATCATCTCATTAAGGTTAAATGGAAATTAATAGTAGAAATAATACTAAATACAAAAAAGTATCATTCTTTTTGGAACTGACTAAAAAGGAAAGAGCATCAAATAAATTGGAAGGGAGGAAGTATTTATTTGCGAATCATTCCCCTAGAATTTTTTCGTGTATAATAATTTTTGTTATTTGCGGTAAAAGATAAGACTCGAGAGACGATTATTTTTTACCCCACTTATACATAGGCATTTAATTTGGACTAAAATTAAAAAAAAAAAAAAAAAAAGTTTACCTATGTGTATATCGACTTTTATTTAGTAACCTTGGTTCTAAAATAATAGGAACATAAGCTCCAAAATAATAAAAATATGTTGGACATTTTTTCTAAAAGAAGAATTAAGGCCTTCTATCAAGATTTCGCTTTAAGCCACCAATGATGTTGGGCCGGCCCCTGACTGTAACCTCATGATGGGAAGAAATCAAGCAATACACAATATTGCACGACGAGGTAAAGCGGAAGAATACCCAAGTCAAAATACTTCCCACACTATTTGAATAAGAGGAGCAAACCAAATGATGCACAAATGAAATATGGGGCAGCCACCAACAATAATAATAGGCAAGTAAAGCAATCAAACACACGAGACACCAGATTTACGTGGAAAACCCCTTCAGCGTGAAGAGGTAAAAAAACCACGGGACCAAAGTCCACAAAAGCTCCACTAATCAATCAACAAGAGTTACAAATGTTCTCCAAATTGGCAACACAACAAGTGCCAAACACGGAGCAACAATACATATACCAAAAGCACCAAAACTAGAGAAGAAAGGAGTAAAATCACCAAATACGCAGCTACTGTTCACGAGCTGAAATCTGATGTTACAGAGCTCCAAATCGATCCCTTTCAGTTCCCAGTTAAAGATCAAGATGAGAGGAACGTGCTGTCCAAAAATCAGCTTAATCGGACTAGAAACGAAGCGGAAATCGCCTTTTAAAGTCAGCTGCACTGTGCTGAATTGTGCAGAAAGTTCTACTCGTTTGTCTCTCTCCTTTTCACTCACTATGGCTGCTGAATTCTCTATTGTGTGTCACCAAAGTCAGACCTAAGTTGGTCTTTTATATGTGGTAATATTAGTGGGCTTTAGGGCATAAAGTGGGCTGGTCCAAAAGGGTGTTTATTTATCCACATAGGAAGGGAAAAGTCCAAAAACCCAACAATTCTCCCCCTCCCGACTATGTGGAGGAGACCGCCATCCCAGCGATCAAACAGCATTCTTCAAACTTCCCTCTTGGCAAAGGTTTAGTAAGCATGTCTGAACCATTGTCATTAGTGTGGATCTTCTCAAGTGAAAGGAGTTTAGCATCCAACACATCCCGAATCCAATGGTACCTCACATCAATATGCTTCGACCTACCATGGAATGTAGAATTCTTGCCAAGATGAATAGCACTCTGACTGTCACAATAAAGCACATATTTCTTTTGAGCAAAGCCAATTTCCTTCAAAAATCGCTTCATCCAAAGCAAATCTTTACAGCCTTCAACAGCAGCAATAAGCTCAGCTTCTGTAGTAGATAGAGCAACACATTTCTGCAACCTAGATTGCCAAGACACAGCTCCCCCTGCATAAGTAATCAAGTAGCCAGAAGTAGACTTACGAGTATCAACATCACCAGCCATGTCTGAATCAGTGTAACCACAAAGAACAGGTTTCCCTGTACCAAAACACAAACTCTGACTAGTAGTGCCACAAAGATATCTCATTATCCACTTCACTGCATTCCAATACTCTCTTCCTGGATTAGAAAGATAACGGCTAACAATACCAACAGCATGAGCAATATCAGGTCTCGTGCAAATCATCGCATACATCAAACTGCCGACGGCTGAAGCATAAGGAACTTTCTTCATATCTTCCTTCTCAGCAACACTAGAAGGACTCTGCTTTCTGCTCAACTTGAAGTGCGTAGCTAAAGGTGTACTGACAGCCTTTGCCTTATCCATGCTGAATCTGCGAAGTACCTTCTGAATGTACTTCTCCTGTGATAACCACAACTTCTTGGCCTCTCTGTCACGGACAATCTGAATGCCAAGAATCTGCTTCGCTGGTCCTAAGTCTTTCATGGCAAAAGACTTGTTCAACTCTTGCTTCAACTTCTGAATCCTGCAAGCATTATGACCAACAACAAGCATGTCATCAACATAAAGCAATAAAATAATAAAGTCATTATCAGAGAATTTCTTCACAAAAACACAATGGTCTGAAGAATTCTTCTTGAAACCCTGCTGCTGCATAAAAGACCCAAACTTCCTGTACCACTACCTGGGAGCTTGTTTCAAGCCATACAAGCTCTTCTTCAATCTGCAAACATAATTCTCTTTACCCTTGACTTCAAAGCCTTCAGGCTGCTCCATATAAATTTCTTCATCTAAATCACCATGGAGAAAAGCAGTTTTAACATCCATTTGCTCAACCTCTAAATCTAGACTTGCAGCTAAGCCTAGAACAATACGAATGGAAGACATCTTCACAACAGGAGCAAATATCTCACTAAAATCAACTTCCTTTTTTCTGTTTAAAGCCCTTGACGACCAGTCTAGCCTTGTACCGTGGAATTGGGTAACCATCTTCATGTTTCACCCTGAAAACCCACCTATTTTTCAAAGCTTTTCTGTCTTTAGGAAGCTTAACCAGATCAAAGGTATGATTATCATGCAAGGAATTCATCTCATCTTGCATAGCATCTAACCACTTTTCTTTTTCTTCACTTTCCATGGCCTCTTCAAAACATTCAGGTTCTTTCCCGTCAGTCAAGAGTACCCACTCACCGGGAGGATACCGAGATGAAGGTACACTCACTCTAGAAGATCTTCTGAGTGAACTCTCTGGAGCATCAACAGTGATTGGTTGCTGGCCAACCACATTATCATCAACTGGAGCATCAACAATATCATCAACCTGCTGGTTATTCTGAACATGATCATCAACATGGTCATCAACCTGAATTTCAATATTTTCTTCAGGTGCAACAGTCACAGGAACTGGATCAAGATCAACTAAGCTCTCACTGCTCTGAGAATCAACTTTCTCAGCCTTGTCAAAATCTTCAATTGTTTGGTCTTCAAAGAATACAACATCACGGCTTCTAACAAGTTTCTTCTCAACTGGATCATAGAAACGATAGCCGAACTCATCCTGACCATAACCAATGAAGATACACTGCCTAGTTTTAACATCCAGCTTTGACCTTTCATCTTTAGGAACATGCACAAAAGCTCTACAACCAAAGACTCTCAAATGATCACAAGAAACATCCTTACCAAACCAAACTCTGTCAGGGACATCACCATCCAGAGCAACAGTAGGAGACAAATTGATAACATAAGCTGCAGTATTAAGTGCTTCTGCCCAAAAGGAATCTGGCAGCTTAGCTTCTGAAAGCAAACATCTAACCCTCTCAACAAGTGTTCTGTTCATCCTCTCTGCTAAACCATTTAGCTGAGAAGTCTTAGGAGGAGTCTTCTGATGCCGAATACCCTGCGCTCTACAATAGTTATCAAAAGGACCAATATATTCACCACCATTGTCAGTGCGGATGCATTTCAATTTCTTCCCTGTCTGTCTCTCAACCAAGGCCTGAAAATCCTTGAACACATCAAGTACCTGATCCTTGGTCTTCAAAGGAAACACCCAGAGCTTGCGAGAATGATCATCAATGAAAGTCACAAAATAAAGTGCACCACCTTTAGATCTTTCTTTAAAAGGACCACACAAATCAGAATGTACCAACTCCAGCAAATCAAGTTTTCTCGAAGGCGGATGACTCTGAAAAGAAACCCTTTTCTGTTTACCGGCTAAGCAATGAACACATTTTTTCAATTTTGCTTGCTTTACACCCGAAAGCAAACTCTTCTTAGCCAAACAATCAATCCCCTTCTCACTCATATGACTCAGCCTTCTATGCCATAACTCTGATGAAGCATCACTCTCCACCACATTTACTGAGTCACTAGAAATAGAGCCCTGCATAGAATACAAGTTACTAGACTTGTTGCCTCGAGCCACAATCAAAGAACCTTTAGTCAGCTTCCACTGGCCATTACAAAATGTGCTACAATAGCCATCATCATCAAGTTTTCCTGCAGAAATCAAATTTAGGCGGATATCTGGAACATGTTTGACATTTTTAAGAACTAACCTCGAACCATTGTTAGTTTCCAAGCAAACAGTACCAATGCCAATAACCTCAGTTTCACCATCATTACCCATTTTCAATACCCCAAAATTACCATGAGTGTAAGAAGAAAAGAACTCTCTCTTCGGCGTGACGTGATAAGAGGCACCTGTACCCACCACCCAGCTAGTCTCATGGCAAACAAAATTAATGACATCTTCATCATCACCGGCAAAAAGAAGATCAGCTTTGACAACAGTAGCAACACGATTATCATCATCGCCCTCTTTCTTTTGTTGTCTCAATTCTTTCTTATATTTAAAACAAAACTTCTTAATATGCCCTCGAATGCCACAATGATCACATGTAAGATTTTTATACCTGGACCTCGACTTGCTTCTACTTTTATCTCTGTTGTTCTGACCTCTGGACTTGTTTCTCCCCCTATCTTCAGTAACCAAAACATAGGAGTGTGAAGCTGAAGAAGATGAGCCTTGAGATTTTCTTCTCATTTCTTCATTTAAAACACCACTCTTAGCATATTCCATAGTTACAACAGCACTGGGAGCAGAATTAGTCAATGAAACCCGAAGAGTTTCCCACGAGTCAGGAAGAGTATTCAAAAGCCAAAGTCCTTGAATTTCTTCATCAAATCTCACACCCATACCGGACAGCTGGTCAAGGACACCCTGAAAATCATTAATATGATCAGAAATAGGTCTGCCCTCTTTATATCTAATATTCATCAATTGATTCAGCAGGAACAACTTATTATTGCCAGTCTTTGAAGCATAAAGTGTCTCGAGCCTAACTTCTAGCATGTGTCTCATTCACAATATGATTACGAACATTGTCTTCAACCCATTGTCTAATATAACCACAAACCTGTAAGTGCTCAAATTCCCAATCTTCATCTGACATAGACTCGGGTTTATTAGAAGCGAACACAGGTAAATGCATTTTCTTGACAAATAGAAGATCTTTCATCTTGCCTTTCCAAATATGGTAATTACTACCATTTAAACAAACCATCTTGCTCATATTTGCCTCCATCATTCAAATAGATAAACCACAATCAAATAAAACCAGAAGCTCTGATACCAATATGTTGGGAAGAAATCAAGCAATACACAATATTGCACGACGAGGTAAAGCGGAAGAATACCCAAGTCAAAATACTTCCCACACTATTTGAATAAGAGGAGCAAACCAAATGATGCACAAATGAAATATGGGGCAGCCACCAACAATAATAATAATAGGCAAGTAAAGTAATCAAACACACGAGATACCAGATTTACATGGAAAACCCCTTCAGCGTGAAGAGGTAAAAAACTACGGGACCAAAGTCCACAAAAACTCTACTAATCAATCAACAAGAGTTACAAATATTCTCCAAATTGGCCACACAACAAGTGCCAAACACGGAGCAACAATACATATACCAAAAGCACCAAAACTAGAGAAGAAAGGAGTAAAATCACCAAATACGCAGCTACTGTTCACGAGCTGAAATCTGATGCTACAGAGCTCCAAATCGATCCCTTTTAGTTCCAGTTAAAGATCAAGATGAGAGGAACGTGCTGTCCAAAAATCAGCTTAATCGGACTAGAAACGAAGCGGGAATCGCCTTTTAAAGTCAGCTGCACTGTGCTGAATTGTGCAGAAAATTCTGCTCGTTTTTCTCTCTCCTTTTCACTCACTATGGCTGCTGAATTCTCTATTGTGTATCACCAAAGTCAGACCTAAGTTGGTCTTTTATATGTGGTAATATTAGTGGGCTTTAGGACATAAAGTGGGCTGGTCCAAAAGGATGTTTATTTATCCACATAGGAAGGGAAAAGCCCAAAAACCCAACACTTAGTGAAGCCTCCACATATTGTCCATTTTCACGCAGTACTAGATAAGATTAGCTCAGCAAGATGTACAGCAATCTCTGAACTGTGCTTGAATCATAGGCCTTAGTCCATTCCCGACTTCCCTCACTCTCAAGTTGGTATTTCTTTTAGACTTAGTAAGAGTAGCACTCGCGCAATAGGTGTATACACCGTCTTGTGCCTGGTTGATCAGCTATGCGATACACTCAATTTCTTCTATTGATATTGAATAATTGGTCAGTAATTACTACAATTAAACAAATAAGTTAGTTTGTGTTTTTGCTATCTCTTTTTTCACTTGAATAAATTAACAAACAAGAACTGAACTTATTACATTAAATAAAATGATAATTTGATTAAAAAGTAAAACCTCATCCACATCATTTTTCAAAGAGAAGGTTTAATTCGCTTATGTATTTGTACATAAGTAGTGTCTGCGTCATGTTTTCTCATTGTTTATCAACTACTAAAATAGGTTTAACATAATTAGATAAAAATCTATTGTGATTAATTTAAATTAGTACTGAAATTTAGAACTTTAGACAAGCTAAAAATTAATACTTTGGAGGATTGTCAGTCATATTCTTACTAAAATGGGGACTACATCTTCCTAAAATTGATCCCTTAATTATGGTTAAAATGTTGTTAAATTTTTTTAATCTACATCTCAAAAATTTATTTAGTCTCTGCCTTCAACCTCCTCCTCTCTTTCCTCTCTCTTTCAATTAGAGGAGACTTGTTCAAAGTCTTCTTGTTCTTTTATTTATTTTTATAGCTCAAACGTTGACTAAGCTGCAAACGAATCTCTAAGTAATTAGAAACTTTACTGTTAAAATAACCTCATTTAGTGAAGTTATAGGCCAAAACTAAAAAAATTGGAAGAAAGAGGGAGTAGATGGAAATGGAGAAGAGACTTTATGAAGCTGCAGTTGAAGGAAATGTAAGAACTTTACAAGAATTACTCAAACAAGATGGTCTGATTCTTGATAGACTTAACTTAAATAGCTTTAATGAAACTCCTTTACATATAGCTACAATGCGTGGGCATGTTGGCTTTGTGAAGTTAACTCTAGCTAGAAGTTCTCATCTTGCTGCTGAATTGGATTTCAAAAAATCATCAGCCCTTCACATAGCTTCAGTTAAAGGGTATGTAGAGATTGTTAAGATATTGTTGGGGGTAAATCCTGACATGTGCTTGGCTTGCGATCGCGATGGTAGAAATCCTCTGCATCATGCAGCCATCAAAGGTCGAGTTGAAGTCATTAAAGAAATGATACAAATTAGGCCTGGTGCAGCTTTAGGAAAGACGAACAATGGGGAAAATGTTTTGCATTTGTGCGTGAAGCATAATCAGTTGGAGGCTCTCAAGCTGCTGATGGAAGTGATATCAGATCATGAATTCCTTAATGCAAGAGATGGAGATGGTTATGCCATTCTACATTTGGCTGTTGCTGATAAGCAAATTGAGGTAATTAAGTTCATGTCCTTTGCATTACAAATTTATTAACAAATCTAGCATTCCATTACTTAATTTGATAGGAAGAAAGCAAACTGATAGTGACAAATTGGCAGTGTGGGCCATCATTTGCATGTCAAAACAATGAACGGGTCATAATCCAACCTGCGCAATTATTAGTTTAGTTATTCTTAATTTACATTCTTCCCCTTCTCCATATTTGACTTCGATGTTTGAGTTTGGACGTGTTATGCCCGCCAGGTTACACTTTTTTGACATAATAGTTTGATGAATCATTTCGGTTTCAACCCATCAATCAAGTAAACAAACATGCTATTGAGTGTTTGTTCATATTTGATCCGTTAAATATTCAACAGCTTGATGGCTAATATAGGGAAAACATTTCTTTAATACATTAGAATAGAGCAAGTGTTTAGTGTTAATACTTGCAGACAGTTTATTATCTGCTAAGGAACAACAAGATTGAGGTGAACTTTAAGGATAATAATGGGAACACAGCACTAGACGTTTTAGCACAGAGTCGGAGAGACCTGAATGATCTGCAAATAGGAGACCTTCTCCGAGCAGCTGGAGGCGTAAGAGCCAAGGACATTCCATCATCCAACAACCAAAATGTTGCAAAAATTCCTAACAATGACTCTTCAAATCCTCTTCCTCAGCTTGCTTTAGCACCCAACAATCCTATAGGACATGATGCCCACACGCAAGAGTCAGTAGGCGATTGGCTTTCCAAGCAACGCGATACAATAATGGTGGTGGCATCGCTTATTGCAACCATGGCATTTCAAGCTGGAATGAACCCTCCAGGAGGTGTGTGGCAAGACAAAGGAGAACTGGATGATCAAGGAATACCATTACATAAAGCTGGGGAAGCAGTAATGGCATATAAGCATCCGAAAGCCTATCGATACTTTATCCGTGTTAACACCATAGCTTTTGTTGCTTCACTGAGCACAATATTGCTGCTGATAAGTGGATTGCCCTTCAGGAAGAAGCTTTTCATGTGGGCTTTGATGGTTATCATGTGGCTGACAGTGACCTCAGTATCACTCACCTATGGAATATCAATTTACATTGTCACACCTAAGAAGGACAGGGAACAGCTTGGTCTTGTTATTGAAAGTGCTGTTACTGTTTGGTGCTCCGTAATGGCATTACTTTTGCTGGGAAACACAATTCGTTTAGTCTATAAATGGATGAAATTGAAGCAGTCAAGAAAATCTGCAGTTATTTTTCATGTCAATGTTTGAAAAGTTGCAGTGAAATCTGCTTTAACTTGTGATTACATTTTCTTGAATGTCTTGCAACTCTATGATCTAATTTGAATAGCCTTTCATTTGTAGAAGATCATAGATAGACCATATTAGTCTATATGATCCAACTCACAAAATCCTTTGTTGTTGTATCTAATTATCATTAGAATAAAGTTTTGGTGCAGATTCCTATATATCTTAAGTTCTACCAAGATTAGAAATTTAGAAAGTCACATCAATGCAGAATGCCTTTTTAGTATTTAGGACAACCACACACATATAATATATTCATGCTCAACTACCAAGCGTGAAACAGGGCAACTTGACAAATCGCAATAGCAGAGACCAATTGAGTCGGAGTGTAATAAACTAATGCATAGTTGGAAATATGCATTAGCTAAAGTCAAAACTAGAACCTAATAAAATCATTTATTTTTGTTCAAAGCTAAGTAAGACCTTTTTATTTATAGCTAAATTTGATTCGTTACTTTCTATTTTTGACCTTAAAATTCTTGATATTTGAATTTTATCCTCGAGCGAGTAGAGCAATGGCTTAAGGGTCTAAAAAAAAGAGTTCAATTTTTATGTACCGTGAGTATACATTTATTTTTACACCCATCACATAATATCGACCTACAATGGAGGTTACCAATTTTTTTCCTAATAATTTTCTTCTTTTCCTAATTAATCAAACAATACCCTGCCCCTCGCGTCATTTTAAAAATCTGCTCATCCATTTCTATTTTTGGCTTTTCCACACCATCAGTAACCTTTTCCCTATTATTGAATTGAACATCTACTATGTATTATGAAAGACTTGTGCAAGAGAAATAATTTGGAAATAAGTGGTGGAGAAGAGTGAGAATTCTAAAAAGATCAAATTGGCAAACCGGGAGATTCAATAAACAATTAACTTTTGGCAACGGTTAATCCTACTACTGCAATGAACTCTTAAGAAAGGTGTACTCCTGCTATTGCGTTGACAACCTTTCCTATTTTGAAGCAAACGGCTCAATTGATCGGTTAGACTTAAATTAGTAGTTTAAAGCACACATAGTGAACTTAAAAACATGCATGAAGAAAAACTGTTAAAACCAGAGGCGGATTTAGAATTTTGGGAGAATAGGTTCACCATTGCTTTAGGGTGTAAGTGAACCATACAAGCTTTTAGAATATGGGTTCACAAGCTTCATATTAGGCATATTTTCAACAAACATATACATGATATACCGGATTTAACGAAATGACCATGGGTTCACGTGAACCGCCGGCGAACCTATACATCCGCCACTGGTTAAAACAAAGGGAGCTCAAGATCTAGAATATCTTTTTGAGTTAAGAATAACATTGATGATCTTTTTGAATGATATCCAGAAAAAAACCATGAAAATTAATAACGTAGGGAAAGGAAATTATGTTAATTACCAGTATTGTTGGGATACTAATTGCCTTTTTTGGGTGTTTTTTCTTGTTTCTATACATTAATTAATGTTTTTTAATATAAATAAAAAGTTACTCTATCTTAATCTAAATAATTATTTGATGGTGTAACAGTTTGTGTACATGGATCGTGCATAAAATTGGAACTCCAAAATATACTCCCTTGGTCCCAAATTAGTTGACGCTTTAGCAATGATTCGTTTGTACCAAATTAGTTGACGCTTTAGGATTTCAAGACAGTTTTTTCTCATTCTTTCCAAGTATACCTTTAATTATTAAAAGTATTCTCAAAAAAAAATTAATAGTCATATATTAAATAAGGGTAACATAGTAAAATATATACTCTTTTTATTGATTTTCTTAATGGACGTGCAAAAACTAAAAACTAAAATGGGACGAAGAGAGTACTACTTAGTCAATGCCATAGGATATCTTGCATTTAATTAGACCTAAGAATACGTAGAAATCCAACTGTCATCCATGTACTTAAATAAACTAGTTTCTCAATACGTGCGATGCACGTAAAGATCAAGTCTTGTAATACACGGTATTGTACAATAATATTAAAAAATATTGAGTAAGCAATTATACATTACATAATAAAATACAAGCTTTTTGTGAAATTTGAATTTAATTAAATGTGATGAGAGCTTGGAGAGTATTTCATGACCTCCTCCATCACTTGGTAGGATCTTGATTTTATGTACCAATTCTCCAAGCAATGGTTCATAAGCCTTTCTCAAAATTGATCTTTTATTCCAAACAAATATACATTTGATTTTCCCTTGTATATTTCCTCATCATGTTCTAAAGAGTAATTTTAAGTATCAACGCAAGCTTAATTCATATCTTGCTACCTTTAAAAGATATCTTTCACATAATTTCATGCATGCTATCAAATTAATACCAACAAACCGCCCCAATCATGTCGCATATGCATACTAAATAATGAGTATTAAAGAATAGAAAACGTAAAACACAATTTTTTGTGGTAATGACATAATAATCTACATTAATATTTGTACAAATCAAATTTCAGCATATATATCACAATGAGTATTAAAGAGTAGAAAACGTAGAACTCAATTTTATTAATATCAGCCATTTAGGTTTCTCCAAGCGCGACTTCCCATTTTCAAATACATGCTGCTATTGCTCTCTCAATCATCTAGAATTAATTTTTATTGGATTTTTTAAGTCTCTCCCAAATGATGGCTTGCGCAGATTAATCTCTCAAGCAACTTATTATTAAGACCTAGTGGGAAGTGCTTATTCACAAATAAAGTGACATCCGTTCTAATAATCTGAAAGATTACATCCCTTAGCTTCAAATAAACTTGGTATTTTTATTTAACTTTTTTATAAGTAGGATATTTTTAGTTTTTGAAGGGGCATTTTAGTAATCTGACTTTTAGGCTTCTTGAGGACATACTTTTATAGTAGTATGATATAGAGGAAAAGTAAGCCCCTCCCAATCCGTTGCCCTTTTCTCGGATTCCTCAATATGGAACTTGACTAATTAGAGTAAGAACCTGTTTGGCCAAGCTATACAATCAGTTTATTTTGAAAAGTGCTTTTAAGAAAAGTGTTTTTGAATAATAGTTTGTGTTGGCCAAATTATGGAAGAAGTGCTTTTGTTAGTTTATTTAATTTATTTTTAAATATCAAATTATGAAAAAATATATGCATATAAGTTAGTTTCCTATTCTTTTTATATGTCTAATCTTGAAGCACTTATTTTTTGGAGAAACTACTTTTTTCAGTTTCTGCTTAAAAGCTAAAAAATAGCTTTTGCTTCTGCTCAAAAGCACTTATTTTTTTCCAAAAACTTGGCCAAACACCTTTATTATCTAAAATAAGTATTTTTTTGAGAAAAATAAGTGTTTTTGGCCTGCTAGAAGCTTGGCTAAATAGGCTCTAAATCTCACATAACTCCCTTAACCTTGAAGGTTTGTAAAAGAATATCTCCTTCACCTTATTATTAGATGTTTTTTTTAACATGTCAAAAATAACCTTCAATTATTGTGAACTATTATATTTTTTAAAAAAATATATCCAAAAGTATCCAATAATATTGTATAGAAACGAATAAACAATTATCTATCTCAATTTTTTAAAGGTAAAATGATTGGCGTTTTATTTTATGGTTTACTAACATTTTATGTGGTTTTAGAAATTTTTGAATATCACTTATAAATCACATGTATTATTCAATTAAAAATTAAAAATTCTTATTTTTAAAGAATATTTTCCTTAGACCTTTGAATACGCTAGAATAATACAAAAATAGATAAAATTATTTAATCAAAATTGACTAGCTAAGTAAAAAAATTAGCAAAATAGAGCTTTATATAAAACAATTTATGAAACAAAATGAGATGCTGAAAATTAGATGAAAAGTTAAAGGAGAAAAAAGGGGTACAAAATTTTTTATTTTAATAAAATAATATCGCTTATTATTTTAATTACTGAAAAATAACTTGTTAAATTGCTACTAATTGAAGATTATTTTTACCTTTAAAAAATATATATAATGATTTAATTTATTTTTAGTCGTTGATGCAAGATCAAGAGGGTATGTCGTCAATCAAAAGGTGAAGGGGTAATTGTTTTATAGACCCTAAAGGTTAAGCAGGTTATGTGAGATTTACTCCACTAATTACTCAAATTAATTCTTCTCACGTAATCTTAATAGATTTTTAATCCAATATTTACACTTATTTTTTTTCGTTATCTCTAATTACCTTTTAACTCCTTAAATTTAAAGATCTTCACATTGAAATGCATCTACATATAAATAAATGTGAATAATAAATGAAACATGATAAATAATAAGTCAATATATACTAAAATATTTAGAGAAAAATTAAATATAATAAGTAAATATATACTAAAAATATTTGGATAATACACAATAGTACACAAAATACTAAATAAATACAGAATACGTATCATGTTAGTAATATGTGGAACATGAATAATAAATCGTAAAGAACATATGGATTTGGATACACAATAAATACTAAGATAGTATATAGTAAAAATATCAAGTGAATAAATATTGAATACACAATGAAGTGAGATAAGAACCATGAGGTCTCAGATTCATATCTCAGCAGAGACAACAAAAATACGATAGTCACACAATAGTCAGTATGCGGTGCAATGAAATGGGATAATGCGGTATGATGCAATGCAGTCGCATGTGCCTGATACCCATTTCCGGCGCGGGACTCTCGTATATATCCTCTACAGGCGTGTAGGCCGAGTCAACCATATAGAACCCATGTAGGCACGCATGTCGAGCCAACCTCATGTAGGTTTTTCTTCCCATCTATCCAAGCTTTGGTAGGTAGAGTTATCTGGGACATGTTATTGGTGGGAGATGGTAGATATCTGGTGGAATTAGTCGAGGTGGGACACCACTGTATTAAAAAAAATGACTACACAACACATTTAATTGGGTATTCACAAGCTGATGTGGTATCTTTAAATAAATAAAAATAAAAGTTGAACATATGTTGAATGAATACAAAATGGAATACCAGACATTTGACAATGCATGCAATCATGAGAAATTACATATTTGGTACATGAGAAATCATCAAACATTGTATGTTACAGAATAGATATTAAAGAGGTACACAGTATAGCGTACGCATGTATTTACGGTACTCAAAAAATATGCGACCAAAAACACTTGAGTTACTCAATAATATGCAACCATCCTATTGATTTGAATAGGATTTTTGTGCATATGCAACCATTTTAAAAGAATCATGAAAATATGGACTATGGACATGGATTTGGGAAAATGCTAAAAAAAAGTAAACTTAATTAGATTATCAGTATAGTGCAGAAAGCTTTTTTATTAGTAGTACTTAGGGGTCGTTTGGTTCAACCTAGCACTAATTTAATACCCTCATAAAGTCTTGGTATTACTAATACATTGTTTGGTTTCCTCTTTGATAGTTGCACAAAATTTAGCATTATAATACCATGTTTGGTTGGTCTTTTCCTTTTCCACATAAAACATAGCATTACTAATACAATGTTTGGTTCACAATTTCCTTTTCCGCATAGCTAATACCCGTATTATTAATGCGGGAATCTATGTATTATTTTATGCGGGGTAGAAGGTGGTATTAATAATGCGGGTATTAATAATGCAGGTATTAAAATTTAAAATGATAAAATTAACCCTCATAATAGTAAGAATATTTTTAAATTATATTTAAGGACTAATTAAATATTTTAAATTATAACATTGTATATTAATTTGTAATATATTAGTGATTCAAGAAATAATCCCTACGTTATAATATATGCATAGCTAATACATATATTACTAATACCCACATTATTAGTACCCGCATTATTAATACCCACATTACTAATACCCGCATTACTAATACCCGCATTATTAATACACACATTACTAATACCCACATTGCTAATACCCACATTACTAATACGTACATTGTTAATACCCGCGTAAACTCTATCTCAACCAAACGACCCGTTAGTGTTCAGATCAACTACTCACATTCTCTTGATTAGCAAACAGGGCAACGTTGACAAATCACAAGCACACACAACAATACAATTGAGTTGACTATTATAGCATAATGCATAAATTCCTTGCATTAACGTGACTCGAAACACTATATCACTTTGCAAAACAAGCTTACTAACGTAACTTGAAAATATAGTAGTAACCTGCTAGTCAATTAAAGTGCACTAATGCTGTAAATCTCATAAATTTTAGTACCAACTCACAGGTGAAATCAAATGTAAAACCCCTGGAAGAATTAATACAAACAGAAATACTCATAAATAAACATGAAAAAGTATATAGACTTACCTTTGCAAGATCAGCCAATCCAAATTGATGAAGAGTTATGGTCATTTTCTAACCTCAGAAAATCCCTTCCTTAGTGTCTGCCTTGAACTTCCTTTTCAATTACCTCACTCTTTGAAGTTCACAAGGACTTGTTCAAAGTCTTCTATTTTCCCTTATTGGAAGAATTTTTCCAAGTATGTTCTTTTAGTTATTTTTATAGCTCAAACGTTGACTTAGCTACAAACGAATCTCCAACTCATTAAAACTTTACTAGTATATTAAATAACCTCATTTTGTGAAGTCGTAGGCCATAAACTCAAAAACTGGAAGAAAGAGGGAGGAGATGGAAATTGAGAAGAGACTCCATGAAGCTGCAGTTGAAGGAGATGTAAGAACTTTACAAGAATTACTTAAACAAGATGCTTTGGTTCTTGAGAGACTTACCTTAAATTGCTTAAAAGAAACTCCCTTGCACATAGCTACAATGCTTGGGCATGTTGAGTTTGTGAAATTACTTGTATCTCGAAATCATCAGCTTGCTGCTGAACTGGATTTTCGAAAATCATCAGCCCTTCACATAGCTTCAATCAAGGGGTTCATAGAGATTGTTAAGATGTTGGTGGTGGTGAATCCTGAAATATGCCTGGCTCGTGATCACGATGGTAGAAATCCTCTACATCTTGCAGCCATCAAAGGTCGAGTTGAAGTCATTAAAGAACTGATACAAATTAGACCAGGTGCAACTATAGGAACGACGAACAATGGGGAAAATGTTTTGCATTTATGTGTGAAGCATAACCAGCTGGAGGTTCTCAAAGTGCTGATGGAGATTGACTTGGACTCTGACTCCTTGAATGCAAAGGATAGTGATGGCCATACAATTCTGCATTTGGCTGTTGCTGATAAGCAAATTGAGGTAATTAAGTTCATGTCCTCTGCAGTACAAATTGACAAACAAATCTAGCATTCTACTACTTAATTTGATAGGAAGAAAACAAACTGATAGTGGCAATTTGACTTTGATATTCGGGTTTAGATTACGTTTTAGTCCATTCGGTAACTCTATTTTGACAAAACCATCGGGTTACACTAATTTTACCCGATAGTTTGATGAGTCATTTCAGGCTCAATTAAATCAAGTCAACAAACAGGTCATAATCGCTCATTTAAACTTGAACATGTTGAACGGATTGCTAAAAGAAGCTAGTTGATTTGGCACCTCTTTAGAGAACGAATAGACTAAGTGTTTTTTTCATATTTGATCCGTTAAAGATTAGACAGCATGATGGCTGTCATAGGAAAACATATTCTTAATGCATTAGAATACAGTTCATGTTTCTTGTTACCGCTTGCAGACAGTTAAATATCTGCTAAGGAGCAACAAGATTGAGGTGAATTTAAAGGATGACAATGGGAACACAGCGCTAGACATTTTAGCACAAAGTCGGAGGGACATTGATGATCTGCAAACTGGAGACATTCTCCGTGCAGCTGGAGGCTTAAGAGCCAAGGAGATTTCATCATCCAACACCCAAAGTGTTGCAAAAATTGCTAACAATGAATCTTCAGCTCCTCATTCTCAACAAGTTGCTTCAGCACCCAAGAATCCAATAGGTCATGATGCCCACACACTCGACTCAGCAGGCGATTGGCTTTCCAAGAAACGCGATTCAATAATGGTGGTGGCTTCGCTTATTGCAACCATGGCGTTTCAAGCAGGAATGAACCCTCCAGGAGGTGTTTGGCAAGACAATGGAGAATTGGATGATCAGGGAATGCCATTACACAAAGCAGGGGAAGCAGTAATGGCATATAAAGATCCAAAAGCCTATCGATACTTTATCCGTGTTAACACCATAGCTTTTGTTGCTTCACTGAGCACAATATTGCTGCTGATAAGTGGATTACCCTTCAGGAAGAAGCTATTGATGTGGGCTTTGATGGTTATCATGTGGTTAACAGTGACCTCAGTGGCACTCACCTATGGCATATCAATTTACATCGTCACGCCTAAGAAGGATAGGGAACAACTTGGTCATGTTATTGAAATTTCAGTTACTGTTTGGTGCTCTGTAATGGCATTACTTTTGCTCGGAAACACAATTCGTATAGCCTATAAATGGATGAAAAAGAAGCAACAATCAAGAAAATCTGCAAATTTCCTTTATGTCAATGTTTGAGAAGTTGAAATATAATGAGCTTTAACTTGTGATTACATTTCTTGAATGTCTTGCAACACTGTGATCTAATTTGAACATCCTATGCATTTGCAAAAGACCAAGCTAATCTCGGTTCAATGGCAGAATGAACCAAATGCTAACACGAGTAAAAATCAAAATGATAATTTTACCAAAAAAATCCTAAAATTAAGAAGAGGTTAAACTATGGAAAATAGGCACTTGCTGTAGGCTTACAAGCATATGAGCTTGCTGCATCTCCTTACCGTGTTACGATTCAAATTATACAAATATAAGCTTTTCTTATACCAGTGAATTAACAGTTGACCATCTTGAAAGTTCAAAGGCTTGACATATTCATCCAACGGGCTCGACAAGCACACATTTTGTAGTCCTCAAAGATACACATGTCCATCACATTCTCGCGCATAAACAATTGATTGTTAAGACTATCCTTGTACTACCTTTTAATCCATGCACACATTTCGTAGTCCTCCAAGATACACGTCCATCACATTCTCGCGCATAAACAATTGATTGTTAAGACTATCCTTGTACTACCTTTTAATCCATGCACACATTTCGTAGTCCTCCAAGATACACGTCCATCACATTCTCGCGCATAAACAATTGATTGTTAAGACTATCCTTGTACTACCTTTTAATCCATGCACACATTTCGTAGTCCTCCAAGATCCACATGTCCATCACATTCTCGCGCACAAACAAGTGAGGGAAACACAAAATCACTCTTCCCTCACCAGGAGAGACATTGTTTCATGTGTTAGACAATCATGGCCTTTGACTTGAGTTGCAGTCAGTTCCCATAATTGAAAGTTCTTTACCCATCTTAAGTGCAGAAATTTAAACATTCTGTTGCTTAGCAAACAGGGAAACGTTGACAAATCACAGCCACACACACAAATACAATATAATAGTAGTAACATAATGCATAAATTTCTTAGACTAAGTTAAATTATAACAATACATAACTTTTCATACGTAACTTGAAATAGAGTAATAGATCAGCTAAAGTGCACTAATGATGTAACTCCATAATGTTTAGTTCCAACTCATAGAGGAAAAGAAATCTAAAATTCCCGGAAGAAATCATACAAAAAGAAATACTCATAAATTATGAATATGAAATAGTATAGAAACTTACCTTTGCGACTGGCGATCGGTTAAGACTGAGGCAGTGGTAGGAAAGACTAGGGTGAGGGTCGGAGAGGCATATTGAGAGGGGAGAGTGGGAGAAGGGAAAAAACTGAAAAGGCACAATTTGTCATCACTTGTCTCTCTGTATTTTGTTGGTTTGTTTTATACTACAAGTTTCAAAAATCTTCATATCTTTTTTAAACTTCGTGACCAGTCAAACTAGATCATATAAATTGAAACGGATGGAGTTGTTGGCAGGTCTACTCTCTCTTTTCATTTCTTCTATTAGTCAATGTTTACCGTGTATTCACGCTTCAATTTTGAACATGAGTATTTTACTTGCCCATAAAAGAAGAAAAGTATGCCCAGTTCAGTTTAGTGAAGAAGTGTGCCACTTTGTCCACATATATTTTCGAGGAAAAGTGGCTAGTTTTGAAGGCCATTTTCAGTCAAATCATCTCTGTCCTATTTGTGGTTCTAACAGCTGCCTTTCTAGATCTTCTTTCTTTATTTATTGTTTATAAGAAGACAAGACTAGTTCAAAGCATATTACAAGTCTATAGTTTGCTGGAAGACTTTTCCAACAATGACTAAAATCAAAGAAGTACTAAAGAAAAGTTATAAATTAGTAACAACTTCTGTTAAAATAAAAAATATAAACTGATTGAAAGAGAAAAAACGGATAGTGCAAAATGGAGCTTGAGAAGAGACTCTATGAAGCTGCAGTAGAAGGAGATGTTAGAGCTTTACAAGAATTACTTCAACAAGATGCTTTGATTCTTGATAGACTTACCTTAACTTGCTTCAATGAAACTCCTTTACACATAGCAGCAATGCGGGGGCATGTTGAGTTTGCAGAGTTAATTCTGGCGCAACGTCCTGAGCTTGCTGCTGAATTGGATTCACGAAAATCATCAGTCCTTCATATAGCTTCAGCTAAAGGGCACTTACAAATAATCAAGATGTTGTCGGTGGTGAGTCCTAATATGTGCCTAGCTCGTGATCGCGATGGTAGAAATCCTCTCCATCTTGCAGCCATCAAAGGTCGAGTTGAAGTCATCAAAGAAATGATACAAGTTAGGCCTCGTGCAGCTCTAGGCACGACGATCAATGGGGAAAATATTTTTCATTTGTGTGTGAAGCATAATCAGCTGGAGGCTCTCAAGGTGCTGATGGAGATTGGAACATGGGACCATGGGTTCTTGAATGCAAAGGATACTGATGGCCACACCATTCTCCATTTGGCTGTTGCTGATAAGCAAATTGAGGTATAACACTTTCCCTTAAAAGAAAAATTGATTTCATTTGTTGTGAGTAGTGTACTAAACCTACCAATCTTGCAGGCTACCAAATACTTGCTTCATACCAATCAAACAGATGTGAATACAACGGATGCAAATGGAAATACAGCATTAGATATTTTGACGCAGAGTTGGAGGGACATGCACGATTTTCAAATCGGAGACAGTCTCAGAGATGCTGGAGGCTTAAGAGCAAAGGACATTTCAGTATCCAACTTCAAAAATGATATCAAAATTCCCAATAATTCAGCTGCACATACCCATTCTCCGGTTTCTTCATCACCGGCATATTTAGGAGGAAATCACGCCCAAAGCGACCTCTCTAAAGCCGATTGGCTTTACAAGAAACGCGAAACAATAATGGTGGTGGCCTCACTTATTGCTACCATGGCATTCCAAGCCGGAATGAACCCTCCAGGAGGTGTTTGGCAAGAAAATGGAAAATTTGATGGTAAGGGAAAAGCAGGGGAAGCAGTAATGGCTTATATTCATCCCAGGCCTTATCGAAATTTCCTTCGTGCCAACACCATTGCCTTTGTCACTTCTCTCAGCACAATATTGTTGCTGATAAGTGGATTACCCTTCAGGCGCAGGCTTTTCATGTGGGGTTTGATGATCATTATGTGGTTAACAGTTACCACTACAGGAGTCACTTATGGCATAGCAATATACATTGTCACACCTAATCAATACAGTAAACCACTAGGTCAGGTCATTGAAATTGGAGTTATGGTGTGGTGCTGTTTAATGGCCTTACTTTTAATTGGAAACACAATACGTTTGTTGCGTACATGGCTGAAAAAGATGCATAAATCAAGATCATTATCAGCACAAATATTTCTGAATTCAGTTAATGTCAATGTTTGAGAAACTACATCTATAAATAGAACTCGGCCATTTCATATTTGTTTCGCAAATCTGTCATATGTTAAAGAGTTATAAAAGCAGAGAGGTTGGTTACTGTTTCTATGTTTTCAACATAATAACTTTTAAGATGGAAAAATGAAAAAGCTTTGCTTCACCAGTGTATGGTTTATACACTCAATTTGAAAACATGGTCCATTGGCATTGGGATTATAATTGATTTTTTTTCTAGTTTATGACAATTATTTGTTCAATCACAAGAATGCAAGCAGACAACATTGACCTAGTACACATAATAACACAACAGAGAAATTTCTCTGCATCTAACCTTCTCCTCTTACCACCCAACAATAGGAAAAAAAATTCTGTAGATGGATACAAAGAAATGAAGAAAAGAAATAAAAATCGAAAAGATCTGCAAATATGGTTTTTACCAATACTTGGAAGTCCAATATCCTCTATGCTCTGCACCTAATCCAGGCAGGATATGCACATCATCCTGTTGAAATTAGAGTTTTGGAATTGTGACCTAAATTAGTTGTAAGGGTAAGCATATGCAAAGTCCTAAGGAAAGTAGAGAAATCAAAGATCAAACACAATTATTCTGGTTCATTTTTTTATCTTCTGAAATGTGGTCATTTTATACCTTTGTTCCATGACACAAGAATCATACTTGGAGCACTCTTATTCTTTTTTTATTTTTTTTCTTGCTGATGAGAAAATACTTCATTTTTATGTTCTAAAACACAAGTATCTGCCCTATCAGCATAAGAGTTTATAATGCAAACTATATCATATAGCTAGATACAAAATGGAGAGAGTTTTTGTTCTAACGCACTTCAAAACACAATTAATGTTCGATGGCGAAGGTTCTTGAACCGACATACATCGAGATACAGTTATAGAGTGATGGTGAATACAACATCTTTACCAGTCTAAGCATCGTGCCATCAGGTTAAGCCATAGAACTGTGTGATCGTTTCCTGCAAGACTACAACCATGGAGGTGAAGTATTCACAGCTGGACGATACGCAGCTATCTCTACCAATTTCTCAAAGATAGTGTCCATAAATTGGCGCTCGACGCACTTAGTTTGCACACATGATTTAATGAGTTGTGTAATTTTAGTGCCAGTGACAGCAACATCTATCTCAAGGCTCTCATCAACAATAGATTTCTCCTTCAACTGTGCAAGATAATCACCTGGACGACTTCAATCCTCCCATATGCACTCCTTTTTAGTTACCAACTCAATAAGTAGAACACCAAGTTCATATTGAGCTCTTTTTTCAGTGATGATAGCTTGATCTAGCTCAGCAGAAGAATTGTAAATCTCAACGTCATGTGGAAATGCAACAACGTCAAAGTCCACCAATTTACTGTTATATTCTTTATCAATCATTATATCTAGAGAACTAGTACATAAACAGTTTCTTGCTTAATGTTTTCTGTAGCAGTGCAAAATCAGTTGCCACCTTCATTCACCTCTTCCAATGAAATTTAGGAGAAGTAAGTGAGTCCTGCAAGGTCATCGTGTTAAATTCCAGATCATAAACCACAGCCGGCTTCTTCTCAAAACAAAAGCCATGCAACTTCGCCAAGAAAGGATGTGCCTTAATTTCAGACCTTGCAAGTAAAACAATTTCATTGCGGAATTTTCATGGATACGCTTCAAATTTTTGAATCCCATCAAGAAAGACAAAATCAAATATTTTGACAGTAACCTCCCGCTTTCTTTCACCATCACCTATCAACCCCCGAAACAATCTGCCATGTCTAACTGGCCGGATGAGATTCTCTTCAGAGAAATTATCAGTGATATTCCCTAAGTCAGCATGGCTCAAGCATTTCACATCACCCATGTCCAAACCTTGAAAAGGAGCGTTCCTATTGTATAGGTGGAAAGTAGGTGCCAACAGTGTCTCAACCTCCGCAGGCTTCAAATTGCCACACTTAACCGCACGCGCAGTGTGAATGTTGTCTCTTCGATAATAAAATGTGCAGCTGTCTAGTTTTCCCAATTTCAACAAGAAATCATCTACCTCCTCCGCCTTTTTTGATATGGGATTTTCTGAGACTGCTGAATTAATTTAGATCTATGATTTATCACCTGAATGAGAAAAATGAAATGTTAAACCAACCTAAAACGCTTTATATTTTCAAGTCGACCAAGCTTCCAAGCATGCATTAAATTGTGAAGGATATGCTATCTTCATAAAACATTTTTTTGTACTTTTGTGTGTTTTGATGACAATAAATAAAATGTCCATGAGCCGTAAGATTTGATATGATGTAAATATGGGAAGCAAGGACTTATTGTATGAAAAATAGTTTAAATCATATCCCTTGATTCAAGGAACTACTAGAAATTAGGAATTAGGAATTAGGAATTGATTAGTCTATTTAGTTATACTTGTACTCCTATAAATACCGTACACCTCTGTAAATAATAGAGCAGCTTTGATATATCAAAACTTACATGATTCAGAGCAGGATCCTTTCCCATAAACCCTAATGGCCAAAACAGACTTTATCGGAGAGCATCTTTCTGAAGTGTCAGCAGAAGCCGTCCAACTAACTTCTCATAGATTAAATGGGAAGAACTATCTAGAATGGGCACAGTCCATAAAGCTTGCAATCGATGGCCGTGGAAAGTTGGGGCATCTTACCGGTGAGACAAAAAAGCCAAAAATTGGAGACCCAAAATGAATATATGGAGGTCAAAGAGCTCACTCGTGATTGCGTGGCTAATAAACTCCATGAAACCAGCCATAAGTAAATCTTATCTTTTCCTACCCACTGCAAAGGATGTGTGGGAAGCTGTTTGGGAGTCATATTCTGATGTAGAAAATGCCTCTCAGATTTTTGAATTAAAAATTAAACTATGGCAGGCTAAGCAGGGTGAGAGGGAAGTCACTATTTATTACAATGAAATGATGTCTCTTTGGCAAGAGTTAGATCAGTATTACAATGATGAGTGGGAGTGCCCTGGAGATAGTGTGAAAGCAAGAAAGAGAGAAGAAAATGAGAGAGTTTACCTTTTCCTGGCATGATTAAACCAGGAGTTTGACGAGGTCAGGTCACGAATCTTAGAAAAAAAACCCTTTGCCCTGACTTCGTGAAACCTTCTCTGAAATTAGCAGGGAGGCAATTAGGAGAAAAGTTATGCTAAAACCTGATTTGGACCGTGAACTTAAACCTGTGGTAGAATCATCTGCTCTTGCAACAGTGAGAAAAGAACAGGGAAAAAAGAAAAAGCCATGGTGCGATCACTGCCGAAAACATTAGCATACTCGTGAAACATGTTGGAAGCTTAATCCAAACTTGAAGAAAAAAGGAGCTGACAATCGCGGCGTCCAATCTCAACCCGGTCATGCCTTCCAAACAACCTGTTTTGATCAGGGGCAGCAATCTTTTCCAGAAGCGTCTCCTTTAACTAGGGAACAATTGGAACTTCTACACAAACTCCTTCAATCTCCACAGTTTCAAGCTGGTGCACTCAATCCTTCAACTTGTTCTTGTTCTTTTGCTCAAACATGTAGTATATCGTCTTCCTTTTTTAGTGCCAACTCTAGTCAAATGGGTTCCTAGATCATAGATTCAGGAGCGAGTGATCACATGACAGGAAATTCCCATTTTTTCTCTACTTACACTCCATGTGCAGGGAATAAAACAATTAAGATAGCCGATGGTTCCTTCTTTGTGATCGCTGGAAAAGAAACCGTTAAACTATCACCATCTCTCGTACTTCATGATGTACTTCATATTTCGAAACTCTCCAGCAATCTGATCTCTATCAGTAAATTAACCCTTTCCCATAATTATCGTGCTATTTTTGACTCTGGTTTGTGTGAATTTCAGGACAAGGTCTCGGGGAGGACGATTGGCAGTGCTAAAGAATCTGAAGGTCTTTATTTCCTTGAAAACGGGAACAACTCAATGCAATTGAATCCTATTTGTCTGAACTCTACTTCTATTTCGAATGATGTCATGCTTTGGCACTATAGACTTGGACATCCTAGTTTTTATTATTTAATACATTTGTTACCTCAACTATTCAGAAATAAAAATCTGTCTTTGTTCCAATGTGAATTTTGTGAAATGACTAAGCATCACCGCTCTTTTTTCCCTCCTCAAAAGGATCAGGCTTCAAAACCTTTTATTATGATTCATAGTGATGTTTGGGGACTGTCTAGGATATCAACAGTGTTTGGAAAATGGTGGTTTGTGAGTTTCATTGATGATCATACTAGATTGAGTTGGGTTTACTTATTGAAGGACAAAACTGAGGTTAAGAATGTATTTGAAACCTTTTATTTCATGGTGGAAACACAGTTTAATGAGAAAATCAAGATATTCCGAAGTGACAATGGTCGTGAGTTTTTTAATGAATAATTAGGAAGCTTTTTTTAGAAAACATGGGGTAATGCACCAAAGCTCTTATCGAAATACACCTCAACAGAATAGCATCACAGAAATGAAGAATAGACACCTACTGGAAGTAATTAGGGCTTTAATGTTTACAAGTAGAGTTCCGCAGTACCTTTGGGGAGAGGCCCTCTTGACTGCTACTTACCTCATTAATCAGATGTCATCTCAGTCTCTCAACTTTAAAAAACTTTTAAGCATTTTTCGAGAGAGTTTTCTTAACTCTAGGTTGACTACTGATCTGCCTCTAAAGGTTTTTGGGTGTATGACATTTGTTCATATTCATCCTCTTGATCGTAGTAAACTAGAACCGCGAGCTAAGAAGTGTGTTTTTGTTGGATACGCTCCTGGTAAAAAGGGATACAAGTGTTATGATCCACACAATAGGAAAATAATTATCACAATGGATGTAACTTTCTTTGAATCCCAGCTCTACTTTGCTACTCATCTTCAGGGGGAGTATCATGTAGGTGAAGATTCGTCTTTTGGAGATTTTGAGGAAACTAGACATTTTATGGATAAAGAACTAGAGTTCACAATAAATACTGATGTGAGGAATTTAAGAGTAGATACCAATAAGTGTAATCCAAGAGAGGGAAAGGACTGTGAGTCAAGGAATGAAGGGGACCTACGTGACTTAAATGATAAAAACTCAGATATTGAACCTATAGACCCTTTAGGTGACAAAAATAAAAATAGAAACAGAGAACAGACAAAAGAAATTCAAGTGTATTCGAGAAGGAACAAAAATCAGGGGAAAATGCCTGAAGATTCTCAACACTATCAAAAGTCAAGCCCACAAGACCTTACTGGAATTCCAGGTAACATTCCAACAGAGTCTAATTCTGATTCTTTCTTAGACCTTGATCTTCCTATTGCAATACGCAAAGGTATTAGAAATACTCCAAAATTTCTTATTTCCATGTTTGTGTCATATGATAAGTTGTCTCCTAGTTACTCAGTCTTTACTTCACAACTCTCTAGTGTGGAGATTCCAAAAAATGTGCAGGATGCTCTAAGAATTCCGGAGCGGAAGGAGGCTATTTTAGAGGAAATGCGAGCACTTGAAAAGAATGGGACATGGGAGTTGGCAGATC
This sequence comes from Petunia x hybrida, assembly GCA_037355625.1. Classification (NCBI taxonomy): domain Eukaryota; kingdom Viridiplantae; phylum Streptophyta; class Magnoliopsida; order Solanales; family Solanaceae; genus Petunia; species Petunia x hybrida. Next base: position 211,328 of record JBBBVM010001123.1, read on the forward strand.
TACCGAAAGGGAAAAAACCAGTAGGCTGCAAGTGGGTGTTCACTACAAAATTCAGATCAGACGGATCCTTGGAGAGGTATAAAACTCGTCTAGTAGCTAAGGGATTCACCTAGACATATGGCATTGATTATCTTGAGACGTTTGCTTCAGTAGCTAAGCTTAACACAATTAGAGTCCTTTTGACAGTTGTGGTAAACCTTGACTAGCCTCTTCAACAATTGGATGTGAAGAATGCGTTCCTAAATGGGAAACTCGAGGAAAAAGTCTATATGTATCCTCCACCAGGTTTTGAAAAGAAGTACAAGTCAAAGGTATGTAGACTTCGAAGATCTCTTTACGGTCTAAAACAATCTCCATGGGCTTGGTTCGAAAGGTTTACACAATTTGTGAAGAAGCAGGGGTATGTTCAAGGACAAGCATATCACATAATGTTTACTCGACATACAGTAGATGGAAAAACAACAGTACTTATAGTGTATGTTGATGATATCATCCTCACAGGAGATGACGTGGCTGAAATAAAAAATCTAAAGGAACGTCTTGCCTCAGAATTTGAAATAAAGACTTAGGTCCGCTGAAGTATTTTCTTGGCATGGAGGTTGCACGATCAAGGAAAGGAATCATAGTGTCACAACGAAAGTATGTGCTTGATCTATTGAAAGAAACAGGAATGAGCGCTTGCAGACCAGCTGAAACTCCCATTGATTCGAATCTAAAGTTTGGAAATAAGGAATGAAAGTTGATTGATAAGGACCAATATCAAATATTGGTAGGTAAGTTGATTTACTTGTCTCACACTAAACCTGATATAGCATTTGCGGTGAGCCTAGTTAGCCAGTTCATGCATTCTCCCACAAGAAAAACACCAAGAAGCCGTGTATCGAATACTGAGATATCTAAAGTGCTTTCCAGGAAAAGGGTTGTTCTTTAGAAAAAATGAGCAGAGAGGTGTTGTGGCTTATACGGATGCGGACTGGGCTGGTTCATCTATTGATAGAAGGTCTACATCGGGCTACTGCACATTTGTCTGGGAAAACTTGGTAACATGGAGAAGTAAGAAGCAAATCGTGGTGGCTCGAAGTAGTGCTGAAGCTGGGTATCGATCCATGGCACATGGAATTTGTGAATTGTTGTGGCTGAAGAGACTTCTGAAAGAGCTAAGAAGACCTATAAGTTTGCCAATGAAGTTGTATTGTGACAATAAGGCTGCCATAAGTATTGCCCATAATCCGATTCAACATGACAGGACAAAGCATGTCGAAGTGGATAGGTACTTTATTAAAGAAAAAATTGAAGATGGAAGTGTGTGCATGCCTTTTGTTCCAACAACTGAACAAGTTGCAGATATTTTCACAAAAGGTCTTTTTAGAACTACTTTTGAATCTCTTATCAGCAAGTTAGGCATGTTCGATATTTACATGCCAACTTGAGGGGAAGTGTCGATGAGTTGGAAGATTTGATATGATGTAAATATGGGAAGCAAATAATATAGGAAATCTGTTAGGATTTATTGTATGAAAAATAGTTTAAATCATATCCCTTGATTCAAGGTCCCAATGCTATCTTCCTCGAAGTTGCTGCTCAATATGATCTTGTTTTTGGGGAGAGGATCCACTAAATGGACCAACGGAGCACTGTCGGGTCGATAGCCCTTGATCCGAGATCTCTTTTTTACAAAAAATAGTTGGATTTGCCAGCCTTAGCCGAAGAAGACTGTTCGTATAGTAGCAGGTTTGAGAACTGGTTCAAACCATCTCATAGGTCGTCCTCAGTACAAAAGGTCAATTCAATTGCTATATTAAGCTTTCTTTTACGCCCTGGAATAAAGCATTATTCAAAGACAGTAGGCAAGGCACTAGTTGGAAGTGAAGTAGGGACGGCCCCGACAATTAAAAAAAAAGGACAAGGTCAGACTCCCGGGGAACCCCTTCATTAAGCTTTCTAAAGAGTCAGGCATGCCTCTGTCCCTGTCTCCAAGTATGTGATCCACTGATTCACTGAGTGACTTTTTCTTACCGCTGCGCTGGAGTCCCTATCTCTTAAAGCCCTATCAGACTTCTTCCTTGTTTGCCGATTGAAGAAAGTCTTATATGGCTTCAAACAAGCGAGAAAGGCCATTTCTATCTTATTAGTCAAGCGCGCTAGCTGCAATAAAAAAAGAGCGCTAACGAGCAAGAAAACGGATGCGCTAAGGCGCAACGGCTTTCGCGCAGCTGCTGCGCCCTTGCTTCTTGCTTTCAAGCCGGAGCTTCCTAGGTAGTGAAGTGGTCCGCGAAGGTTACTAGAAATTAGGGATTGATTAGTCTATTTAGTTCTAATTGTACTCCTATAAATAGTGTACACCTCTGTAAATAATAGAGCAGCTTTGATATATCAAAACTTATATAAAACATAGGGTAAAACAACAATCCGTAATGTTAGGATTTTCAAATTTGAAGAAGTATGTTTATAATAAGCACAAGTTCTATTGTTATTTTTGAATGTTCAAACACCATTGAGAATTATAAATTAGAATCATTTTCTTTTACTAGATTAATAAATTTCTCTAAAACATACCATCTCTTTTCACCATCTTAACCAGGGGCGGATCTTAATGGTGGAGGTGGTTCACGTGCAGGGGCGGATTTATGTATGTGGGTGGGGGTGCCACGGCACCCGCTAGCTTTGGCGGAGATAGTGTATATATATGGACATCTGTGTAAGATATTCTATAAATACAGACAACGGCACCCGTTGTCAAATAATTGTTCCTGGTGCCAATGGTAAAGGGGCTGAAGTTTTCCCTCTACCGCAGAGGTTCGAATCCCCTCTGAAGCAACTTCAATTTTTTTCAACTTTATCTTGCAATTTGCAACTGTCACTAACATGCATACACATACAACTGTTCGACCCCACTAAGGCAATTCCTTTTGTCCTTTTTGTCTTTTCCCCTTCTATTTGCCAAATTTCTCTCCCTTTGTTTTTTTTTTCTTTTTTTCCGTTGATATTTCTTTACTTTGCTTTTAACCAAAATACCTTCTTTTTTAAGCAACTAAATTTTTTATAAATAATTTGAATTCATGTTAATATATAATCTATATTATTTTTTATGATGCAATACTTTATTTATACATATTAGAAAATAATTTAAACAATATCTTCTAGTGACGTTAGAAAATAAGTGGATTGATTAGTAGATATTTTAAGTTAATTTCATAGATTGAAATTTGATTTTTTTTTTGTTTTTGTTTTTGTTTTTGTTTTTTTTTTTTTTTTTGCAAAAAATGTTTATAAAACTCAAAAATTAAGATTAAGAGACTAACTTGAGACTATTGTGGTAACTTAAATCTACTCAACAAAAAAATAGTAATTAAATTGCTTCTAAGGAGTTTTTTAATTGTTGCTCTTTAATGATTTTTTTTTTTTGTAATATTATTTTATAGTATAAAAGTTAAAACAAGTGGAAAAGAATAACCAATTACACGAAACTTATTTTTTTATTGGGAATAAAAGACTTAATAAACCTAATCGAAGTGACAAAATTTTACCGATCTGACCCCGCCTTTTTAATTGATCTTTATAACTAAAGATAGATATACGTTGTGGTACCCGCAATCTCGAAATCCTAGATCCGCCCCTGTTCACGTGAACCCATGATCGCTTCACCAAATTAGATATATTACGTACATTTTTCTTGAAATATATCTTATATGATATTGGTGAATCCATGCTATAACATTTTAAATTGTTCAGTAGGTGAGGCGTTGGTTCACTTATAATCAAGAACAACGATCGGTTTTCAATTAAATGCTCATTTTAAAATCTTTTTTCCCTTTCTACTACTCAGATTGGTATGCATTTATTATGGTTTTTTGAAAGAAAAAAAAAAGTGCACTCTCTCTAACAACTTAAGCTTTTAGAGGAGATAATTACACATATATTCAACAATTTCTTTCCTTTTCTTAGTTGTTATTATTAGTCAAGAATTAACCGTGTATTTACATTTTACACTTCAATTTGTTGAATAAGGAGTATTTTACTAGCCCAAAGTTTACCATTTAATTAAACGAGAAATGGCCTGAGTTCTCAATACACCAGTTTACTTTGTCCAGATAGTTTCCAGGAAGAGTGGTAATTTTGAAGGTCATTTTCAGTCAAATCATCCCTTCATCCTATCTGTGGTTCTAACAACTTCCTTTTCTTGGTCTTGTTATTTTTCTTTATTTATTGTTCATAAGAAGACAAGACTAGTTCAAATCATATTAAATATCCTTATAACGAGTCAATAATTTAGTAGAAGACTTTTCCAACAATGACTAAATTCAAGAAGTACTCTGAAGGTCAGTTATAAATTAGTAACAAATTCTGTGTCAAATAAAATCTTATAGGAAGAGGGAAATAGAGATAGAGTAAGATGGAAATAGAGAAGAGACTCTATGAAGCTGCAGTTGAAGGTGATGTTAAAGCTTTACAAGAATTACTTCAACAAGATGCTTTGATTCTTGATAGACTTACCTTAACTTGCTTCAATGAAACTCCCTTACATATAGCAGCAATGCGGGGGCATGTTGAGTTTGTCGAGTTGATTCTGACTCGAAGTCCTCACCTTTCTGCTGAATTAGATTCGCGAAAATCATCAGCCCTTCACATAGCTTCAGCTAAAGGGCACCTACAAATTATCAAGATGTTGTTGACAGTGAATCCTGATATGTGCTTGGCTTTTGATCGCGATGGTAGAAATCCTCTCCATCTTGCAGCCATCAAAGGTCGAGTTGAAGTCATCAAAGAACTGATACAAGTTAGGCCTCGTGCAGCTCTAGGAACGACGAACAATGGGGAAAATGTTTTGCATTTGTGTGTGAAACATAATCAGTTGGAAGCACTCAAGGTGCTGATGGAGATTGGATCATGGGACCTTGACTTCTTGAATGCAAAGGACAGTGATGGCCACACCATTCTGCATTTGGCTGTTGCTGATAAGCAAATTGAGGTATAACACTTTTCCTTGGAAGAAATTGACTTCATTTGTGAGTAGTTATTTACCTACCAATCTTGCAGGCTATCAAGTACTTGCTAAAGACCAATCAAATAGATGTGAATGCAATGGATGCAAATGGAAATACAACATTAGATATTTTAGCACAGAGTTGGAGGGACATGAACGATCTACAAATCGGAGACAGTCTCAGAGATGCTGGAGGCTTAAGAGCAAAAGATATTCCAGTATCCAATCCCAACATCAAAAATGATATCACAATTCCCAATAAATCAGCTGCAACTGTTCATTCTTTACCAGCATATTTAGGAGGAAATCATGTTGAAAGCCACCACTCTAAAGGCGATTGGCTATCCAAGAAACGCGAAACAATAATGGTGGTGGCCTCACTTATTGCAACCATGGCATTTCAAGCTGGAATGAACCCTCCAGGAGGTGTTTGGCAAGAAAATGGAAAATTGGATCATCAGGGAATACCCTCGCACAAAGCAGGGGAAGCAGTAATGTCTTATAATCATCCCACCTCGTATCGATATTTCCTTCGTGCAAACACCATTGCCTTTGTGTCTTCTCTCAGCACAATATTGCTGCTGATAAGTGGATTGCCCTTCAAGCGCAGGCTTTTCATGTGGGCTTTGATGGTTATCATGTGGTTGACAGTTACCACAATAGCACTCACTTATGGCATATCAATCTACATCGTCACGCCTAAGAAGGACAGAGAACCACTAGGTCAGGTCATAGAAATTGGAGTTACAGTATGGTGTGGTTTAATGTCACTACTTCTGCTTGGAAACACAATACGTTTGCTGCGTATATGGCTGAAAAAGAGGCATAAAACAAGACCATCAACAGCAAGAAAATCTGCAAATTCGGTTTATGTCAATGTTTGAGAAACTTAATTGATGAATAGTTGTCAACCATTAAAAGTTATATTCATGTTCTGTTTTGTTAGTCTAATTTGATTGCCATATGTTAGAGTTAAAAGCAAAATAAATTGGTCGTTAGTATTATTTAGCTTCTGAGAATTAAGTTGCGTCTTCGTGCTACTATGACACACATGCTTGTAAATCTCACAATTACTTACAGGTTCTAAGCAAAGTAAATCAGTCTACAGACAATCACACAAATTTGTCTGGTTCATTTTCTGTTTCTGAATTTGTGAAATCGTTTTGCAACTCTGTTTCATGCCATTATGGTCGAACTTCGAAGCATGTTTTTAGTTCATTTATTAATCACCTAGTTCAGAGACATAAAAAGTTAAACCAGCCTAAAAAGTTTTTGCATTTTCAGGTCAACCAGAACCGTTGTCAATGATGCATGTCCTAAGAGCTTAGTTCCACACGTTAAGTGAAGTGAAGTTAGTTATTTCATCTTGATTTTTCAAATTCTACTTCAAGAATTTTATATAAAAACACATATTTTATCTCACCTTTTTTCTTTGTTCTTATTAGTTTTTGTGCTTGCCACATGGTTGTTCAACATGTAATAACTTCTAACAAAAAATATTTTATGTTACATCTTTAAGCAATATGGTCGCTTTCAGTATTCAAATCAGCCAATCTACCTGTGTGGTTCAACTTCTTTCTTTCTTTATTTATTTATTGGTTTTTTTTTTTAAGAAGAGAAGACTTATTCTAAGCATCTTGAGTATCCTTAAACACACTCTGTAATTAATTAAAAATTAAGACTCTGGCATCATTGGATAAGAGATGGAACTGTAGTTGAAGGAAAATCGACACAAGCAAGACCTCTTTGAAACTCAAGAAACGACCATTAATTGTTTTTGTGGTGAAAACGTTCTCCATTTGTGTGTGTGAAAGCAAAATAAGTTGGAGGCTAGCTCTTAAAGTTGTGGGTAGAGATACAAAGAGGTCTATTATTTGAAAGCAAATAATGGTGATCCCATCAAGACATATGCGGCGGGATTCTGATGTAAATTTAAATTAATTGGACAAGTTGATTTCATATGTCAAATGGTTAAATGCTAAATCATTCTACATACTGCTGTTAGTTATGAACAAATTAATCTACTACTCCCTCCGTTTATGTTTACTTGTCCTCTTTCAGTTTTTCACTCCCACCAAGAAAAAATAAGAAAATTTAAACTTGACAAATATACCCTTATTAATTATACTTGAAAAGTACAAGGTATTTAATTGGGAAGAGATTTTGAAAAGTACGAAGTATTTAATATCAAGGGTAGATTAGAAAGAACATAACCAATTTTATCTTGAATTGCTAAAAGGACAAGTAAACTTAGAATTTGACTTTGGTAAATTTGGACAAGTAAACTAAACGGAGGGAGTAATAACTTACATACAAATTGATTGATAGATCGGTATGAAATCCATATCAAATAAGAGTGGTATCATTTCCAATAGTTTAACCATAAAAATTATATTAATGTACTTGTAAATCACTGTAACATATTTGCTCAGTAACAATCAGATATGTGAATTAAAAAAAGGCATAAGGAAGTTCACAAAGGAACATGAAATGATCAACAACTAAGGGTTAGCCTGATCCCCAAAGCTGGAGCTCAAGAACAAGGAATATTTCATTGTCAAACAGTAAAGTTGGTTAGAATTGAGCAGGGTGTAACGACAACATTGTTAATGCCAATTTGACTCAGTTCATCTCAGCCAATAACCTTTAAACTAATTAATGACATTTATTTGAGCGAATACGCTAAAAATTAGTGTGTTGTTTAATCATCCTCGTTTAAGGAATTCATGCAAAGATAACCTCAATTATCAAGTTTTGATGAACCCGTCTGTATGGGCTTAAACTGATTTAGAATTACAAATCGAATTTGTGTTGCGAAATACAAGCAAATCAATGTATCAAAGTCGAGATTTGAACAACAATAAACGATAATATCAGTAAAAGAACAAGATTTCAATATATGCGAGTGAGTACAAATTTTGCCAGAATTTCTCTAAGTATTTCTGAATGATTACATTGTAAAATGAAAGACTATTTATAGACTAATAATGATACAAGGCCATGATCTCACGTTTCCCACCAAGATCTGCATGTTCCCACTTCTCAGATAGTGGGGTTAGTGGGCCGAAATAGAAGGAAACCAACTGACTGCGGACGGCTTCATCCACCGAGGTTTAAGCTATTAACTTCGGGGCATGACTTTGCGATCGACCGAGGTGACACTTCACCGAGGCAAACGTCTTGCTTTCTTTCCTCGGTCGTTAGCTTTGGTCCTTGACTTTGGTGACTTACATCTTGCTTCGGCTCGCGACTTACCAGCACCTGCTCAGTCACCCTCAGATCGTGTTACCGAGGGTACCATGTAGGCAAACCGATTTTTACCCAATACACCGTCAAAACAACAAGTTTTGATGGATCAGTTAAAAGTTCATTTGTTAACAACTTTTTGCAAAATTGCCAAAAGTTGCTTGTACATCTGATGTAGTGGCCCCAACTCGTGAATAATTGTACTTTTGATGATCCTTTGAAATATTGTTTACAATTTTTGATGGGTACGTCAAAAGTTGAAAATCAGCGGTATTTTTACTCGAACTTTTAAAGGGGCAAAAGTTAAACAGCACTGCACCAAAAGGGACATTCAATAAAACGTTTAGGATATTGACATGTTCATTTGTTCAGAACTAAGATGTAAGATGAAACTCAGAGAATAATCAAATTAAACTATCCACTAAACAGAACGCATATCTGTTCCCCCTCATTGATAAGAAATTTCCTCGTTTGTTCTCTTAATTTGTTCAAACTTAAATGATGACCGTTCTTGTATTGTTGCTAGTGACATTAGGGGGGAAAGTGCACGAAAAGCCACTTGTGCCACTGGTCTTTGGGCATAGGTCACTAATATCAAAACATTTAGTTTGTGGTCACTTTCGCTTAAAAGATAGAACTTCAGTCCAGGGGCCGAATTGAAGTTCAGTCATTAAATATTGAACTTCAGTCCAGGGCCATATGAATTGAAGTTCAATCCTTAAAGATAGAACTTCAGTCCAGGGCCATGTTGACTGAAGTTCAGTCCAGTCCTTAAAGATGGAACTTCAGTCCAGGGGCCGTATGGACTGAACTTCAGTCAATGATCAGAACTTAAGTCAATGTTTATTTAGTAAATGCCCAAAAGTGACCTCTAGTGTAAGACCAAAGAAAATAGTGGCCTCAAACCAAATACCGGTGTTAAAAGTGGCCGCTGGGCGAAATTTTACGGCATTAGGCGGTGCTCGCACGGGCCCAAGCCCACACTATAAATTTATTGAATTTTTATTATTTTGTTATACTCTTTAATACTTTTACTCTTTTTTCTTAAAATTCATGTTAATAATAAATAATTTGTGTAATCTTTTTAGTGATCTCAATTTAGTCCTTAAATGGTATTACAAAGGTCTTTCTTCTTTAAGAGTTCGAATTCCTGCTATTAAAAATAAGGACTTGGCTCTCCCTCCCATAATATTCATGTCATGTGATGATAGCCGCCTACTAATTGAGTTAAATGGCCATTTGATGCCTTTTATATAAGTTAAAACTATTTGTTACGAGCTAGGATTCTTGGCGGCGCACGTTAAGCTGAGAGAAAATGCTCTCGGCGCACATTAGCTAGGATTGCTAGCGTGCACCAAGAACAATGCCTCGACGCATAACGGCCCCTGCAACTGTACCACACCGATCGGAATCTTATGAAACACCGGATAACTCTGAGGAAACACCTCGACCCCCGTTAACATTTGGTAGTTTTCTTCCCCCGATGTTAACTATAACTGAAGAAGTGGAAGAGGAATCCCTAAATTCAAAAGCAATGCCAACAATAGTTAAAGTGGAGGGTGTAGCTACTCAAATCAAGAAGGAGCTTGCAGGTCGTCGACTCCAGTACTCTGGAGCAGAGTCCTCTGAACAGCCGACGCCTACGGCACCTGAGCTAGGAAATCGGAGCTCACGGATGGGTAAGCCAATAAAATATATACTTCCTGTTAATAGAAATGGTAAATCAGTGGTAAAAATTGAACGGGAAGATGTTAAAGTTCAGGAGGATTACTGGAAAACTGCACTGATTGGCTATGTTATTGGGGACACTCCGTTCATGAAATCAATGGAGAATTATGTTGCTAATGTCTGGAAGTTTGTTTCTAAACCTCAGATTTTAGTTCATGATGATGGCTATTATATCTTTAAATTTAATACCATTGATGAATGTGACCTAGTGCTACAAACTTGACCTTACACATACCATAACAAGCCTTTCATTCTCCAGCAATGGAGACTTGATTTCACCTTTAACCCTGAATGCCTAACTACTATACCTCTTTGGGTAGTGTTCCCCGGTCTACCTGTGGGGTATTGGTCGGTTGAAGCTCTGAGTACGGTGGCAAGTGCCATTGAAAATCCATTGTATACAGATCACTTCACGGCCAACATGGCAAAGATATCATATGCAAGAATCCTTGTTGAAGTGGATGTCTCTCACCCTTTGGTGGTGTATTGAGCTAGACACTCCCACTGGGATCCTGCAGCAACCAGTAGGCTATGACTGGTACCCAAAATATTGCTCAGACTGTATGAAGTTTGGCCATACTGTAGAGAGTTGCTGGGTAAATGGAGAAGCAGAAGCTGAGTTTCAGAAAGTTAAGAAGAAAAAAAAGAAAGAAAAGAACCAAGAAGACAGTGGCAAAGAAGCTTGTGTGGCAGCAAACTGCTCCTGTTGAGCAACCTGAAGTTAAGGATCCAACAGAACCAGCTCAAAAGCCAGATGATGTTCCAACCATGACTCAAACTGCTGAGAAGCCTGCAGGACATAGCCCTGTAGAACTGAGCAAACAGAAGGGCTCAGCACTCCATCTAGAGTCTTCAAGCATGCAGATAGGTAATAGATTCAGTGCACTGGCATCTTTGCCAAAGGAGGATGGTAAAAGCCTTAACCCTAACTGTAGGGGTGGGACTGACCAATTCAGACCTCCATGAAGCTGTGCACTTGGAACATTAGAGGGCTAAACAAGCCCTTTAAACAAAAAGAGTTGAAGCTCTTTTTGACAAAGAATAAACTTGATCTCCTAGACTGCCTGGAGACAAGAGTTAAAGAGAAAAATTCAAAAAAGATTTTGTATAAGGTGGCTAGAGACTGGGGTGTAAGCTGCAATTACTCCCAAGCTATTAATGGTAGAATTTGGCTGTTGTGGAAAAACCATCTCTCAGTGCAAATTTTATCTAAAAATGATCAACTAATCCATTATGTGGTGGAGGATAGAAACACACAAACTAGCATCACTCTTACAGTAGTATATGCTAGAAATGATCTGGTGCAAAGGGCTCAACTGTGGGGAAGCCTTGTACTACTGGGGCAATCCACTGTTGGTGCTTGGCTGATTTGTGGGGATTTTAATAATGTGCTATCATCTGAGGATAGAATAGGGTCACCTGTTACCCAATCTGAAGTGCAAGGATTTAAGCACTGTGTTGATACACTGCAGCTGACTCCTCTGAAGTCCGCTGGTAGGCACTTCACCTGGTGTAACAAACAGCAGGGGGTTAATAGAGTGCATAGCAAAATTGATTGGGCTCTGGGAAACCTGCATTGGCTACAGCTGTATGGCCATGTAACTGCTGACTTCCTGAGCCCTGAGATGTCTGATCATTCTCCAGTTATTATTGAGTTTGGTCCTAAACTCAAGCTTAGGTCTAGACCCTTTAAACTATTCCCTCACATTATGAAGGAACCTGGATTCATGACTGTGCTAAACACTATATGGCAACAACATCAGGGGGGAGGAGCAATGGGGGAGAGTGTGGAGGAAGCTTCAAGATCTTAAAGAGAGCCTTCATAAGTTGAACTCCTACATGGCCTCATATAGCAAGAAGCTGGAACAAACCAGGAAAGCATTGGAGATAGTTCAAGCTAGGCTAGCCACTCAGACAACTGATGATGCCTTGATCATCCAGGAAAAACAACTACTGCTAGATCTGGAAAAGTGGAGTGGGCTGGAGGAGCAGGTGATTAGGCAAAAATCCAGAGCTACATGGATTGCTTGTGGGGACTCTAACTCTCATTATTTCCATGCTCAGCTTAAAATGAGAACAGCCAGAAATGCCATTTCCTCTGTATACAATGCCCAGAGTATCAAACTCACTGATCCAAAAGCCATTGAGGAGGAGTTTATTACTTTCTTCACTGGGTTAATGGGAACTGCAGCAGATGAGCTTCCTTGTCCTAACATTGAGTTCATCAAGAAGGGCCCCTGTCTCAGCTATCAGCAACAATGTGCACTAATCCAGGATGTCACCTTTGAAGAGATAATTGAAGCTGTTAGAGCTATGCCAAATGATAAAGCTCCTGGTGTTGATGGCTACCCTGTTGAATTCTTCTTGAAGAACTGGGAGCTGGTTAAGAATGATGTGATACAAGCAGTGCAAGAATTCTTCAGCACAGGCACTCTATATCATGCTATTAGTGTTACTGCAATTGCTCTGGTGCCTAAAGTCCCTTCTCCAACTCAGGTGAAGGACTTCAGACCTATTGCTTGCTGTACTACTTTGTATAAAATTATTGCAAAGGTGCTTAATAACAGACTAAAGTGGGTAGTTGATGGACTTATTGGTCAATCACAATCAGCCTTCATTCAGGGTAGAAGTATACTGGATAATATTCTATTCAGCTATGAGCTTTTCAAGGGCTACTCCAGAAAAGGCCTTTCCCCTAGGTGTGTTCTGAAAATAGACCTTAGGAAAGCTTATGACACTATTGAATGGAGTTATCTGAGAGCAATGTTGAAGGATCTTGGCTTCCTTTATAAGTTCATTCACTGGATTATGGAATGTGTCACTAAAGTATCTTACTCCTTTATCCTGAATGGTGGGCTAACCAAAGCTTTCCAAGCTAAGAGAGGGCTCAGACAAAGAGATCCTATGTCTCCTTATCTCTTTGTTATTGCTATGGAATACCTATAAAGAGAGATGAACCAACTTGCTTTAAATGGTAACTTCAACTTCCACCCAAAGTGCAGGAAGTTTGGAGTTACTCATATCTGTTTTGCAGATGATTTGTTAATGTTCTGTAGAGCTGACAAAATCTCTGTGAGGTTATTGCTTAACACCTTTAATAGGTTCTCAAGAGCCTCTGGTCTTGTAGCAAACAATGAGAAGAGTTCATTATACATATCTGGAGTGTCTCCTAGTACAAAGCAAGAATTGCTACAGGAGCTTGGGTTTCAAGAAGGGGAACTCCCATCCAGATACTTGGGGGTTCCATTATCTGCTAAGAAGCTGACTGTCAGCTAGTGTTGGCCTCTTTTAGAAAAGATACTAACTAAGGTCAACTGCTGGACAGCTAAACTGCTAACTTATGCAGGAAGATTACAGCTTATCAAATCAGTTCTATTTGGGGCCCAAACCTATTGGGCACAAGTGTTTGTCTTACCAAAAAAGGTGATGAAGGCCATTGAAACAGTATGCAGAACATTTCTCTGGACAGGAACAAGTGTTGTATCAAAAAAAGCTGTAGTTGCTTGGGAAAAAGTGTGCCTACCTGGTGCTGCAGGTGGACTCAATGTCACCAACTTAATACTATGGAGCAGGGCAGCTATAACTAAGCACCTCTGGGCAATTGCACTGAAAAAAGATTGTTTATGGATCAAATGGGTCCATACCTATTACATAAAGAAGCAGACAATAGAACTATGTCATATTACCTAACAATGCAGCTTGGATTGTCAGGAAAATCATTGAAGCTAGACAACAGGTCATGGCTTCCACTCTACTTCAGGGGTCCCTGATTGACAGACTAAGAACTTTGCAGCAGGCTAATGGCAAGTTTTCAATCAGGAAGTTATACCTAATGTACCTACCTCAGCATCCAAAGGTACAATGGAAGAGCATCGCAGACCAATATCCATCCAAGGTTCAAGTTCATCTTATGGCTTGCACTTCAGAACAGACTATCCACAGTGGATAGGCTACAAAAACCCAACATACAGGTACCAATGACCTGTGTGTTCTGTGGGCAACAGGATGAAACATTGGACCATCTTTTCTTTGATTGTTCATGAACAAAAGCACTATGGACTAAGCTGCTGAGCAGGCTAAAAGTTCATAGAGTGATTGGCACATGGCAACAGGAGGTGCAATGGGTCTGCAGAAGGGCAAAGAAGAAATCTGGGGCTCTCATTAGCTGTGTCTTTGCTATGCTTATCTATGGCATCTGGAGGGAGATGAACAATCTCAGATTTCAGCAGAATGTGTTTGATGCTGGCAAACTCTGCAAGAGATTGTGCTGCACTTACATATTAAGAGTCAGTTACTACCACACTGGAGGCAAGTCCTGCAACAGCTGGAGCATTGGCCTTAATAGCTTAGCTTAGCGTCCAGTTTAGCTAGTATTGTTTGTCTGTATTGAGAATAGTTAGTACTGTTTCAGATAATGTTCCTAGATTAGCTAGTGCTGGTTCAGACAATGTTCTGATACTAGTTTAATGTCTAGATTGTCATTTTAGTCAGTTAGGGAGAGTGCCAGTGGTCTGCACTAGGCCTGGATGTATAACGCTAAATTTTGGTATGAAATGAAATGTCTATTTACTAAAAAAAACTATTTGTTACGTGACAAAATATTAATCAAATATTATAAATGAAACTGAACGGAACATGAAGAGTTAGTTTGTTAAATCATTATTTCAATCAAGGATATACAATCAAAACAATCCATAAAGACAACTTGAGTTTTTGAAATGATTGACTAAGTTGCACGGCCTTAATTAAGCACCTTTATTTCTCTCTTCTAGAATAATAGCAAATAATCTTGAAAAATATATGTTTATCTATATGTCTCTATAATCGAGGAAAAAGAATATCAAAAAGTCATAAGCTGCCAAAAGTTATATTCTTCGCATTTTTATAATTTTTTGTCACATTTTAAAGTTGTGATTATATATTTTACCTACTTTACATTTTTCAAAACCTGGTTGTATACCAGCCCTAAAAGTGGTTACGTGGTTGGAAGCTTCGTTGGTTATATCACCATTAACAACCTAAAAATGGCTACTTAGTTGATAAGTTGTGCAATTTCCCTATATTTAAAATCAACAATCCTAGAAATAATTAGCGAAATTTTGATGAGTAACCATTTTTGGACGTCCTAAGTGAGTTTCATCCACCATTTCATAATTTATTGAGAAACAATCAAATTATCTTTCCGCACACTTACAACCTCTTGGCGTTAAAACAACACCCAGACTAGCTACAGTACAAATATTTGAGACTTTGAACTAAATTCTAGTAAAAAGATCTGGAGTTTTGCTCAAAGTTTCAGCAAAAATTGGAGTTTTACATTTAAAGCCCTTATATAAAATACTGGTACTTTGAACTAACATGTTCAAAATCCCAGTAATTTATATTGGGATTCATATTTAAAGTCCCAGTATTTTTGAAGAATCCTGCACCCATGGGCATACGGCCTGGCAGGCAAAATCTTTCTTATCCAATACCAATCCGGGAATACTAGGCTAAGCATGTAGCCTAGTCCCAGTATAAATACTGGGACTTTTTCAGATCTGACTACTTTTCAACGGATTTGTGTGCAGGGGCTACTACTTGACTAACACAGTCAAAAGTGGCTCCTAAGCGAAATTTTTACAAATAACTACTTGGTCTGCAAAGAGGACAACCCAAACAGTTGTTCGATCACATCTATAATAGTTCCATAATTCGAGTTTTTAAAAGCAAAACTTAAGATAAAGTTCTGAAATTAATTTTCAACTACATTTGCGCATTTTGAAATAGTAATAAATTTTCATTTACTTTCCAAAATTGATTATATTCTAATTAATTGCTTAAAATTAGCTATTTGGTTAGCAAGTTGTGTAAGTATGCCAGAAGACAACCCTAATAGTTAAATTACAATACATAACGATACTTTTAAACATATTACAATACATACCAATACTTTCCACTTTATTAACCTACATACCATTTTTCACTTTCCACTCTCCCTAAAACAAAACTCTAATTTCTTCCCCTCTCTCTTTCTCTCCCCTTCTCCACCTACCCACCCGCCATCCTCCTCCCCCATCGCCGGTGACCAGCCGATCGCTGTTGCTGTTGTTTCTCCAGCGAACCAGATTTGCAACGTGTATCTGCTGATGTTGTTCTTTTCGTTTTCTGCCTGATGTCGCCGCTGATACTACTGCACTGCAGCGGCGCTGCTCCTCTGTGCGGCGTTGCTACACTGCAGCAGCGGCTGCTCCGATCTACGTATTTTTCTGATGTTTTTCTCTGATCTGCTCCTCTTTTTTTTTTTTTTTTTTTTTTTTTACTTTTGTATGTATATATATGTGTATGTTTATATATATATATATATATATATATATATATATATATATATATATATATATATATATATATATATATATATATATATATATATATATGTATGTATGTATTTTTGTATATCAATGACTATCACCATTTTTATATGTGTATATGTGTTGTATACATGTGTATGTTATTGTATGCTTGTGTCTGTGTATGTCTGCAATAGAAAAATTATTTGTATATTTTTTGTATATCTTTGTATGTTTTGTGTATATTTTTGTATGTTTTTATATATTAGGTTATATGTAGTTTCAAAATATTAATTTTAAAAAAGTTTCACTATATATATGTGTGTATTTTTGTATGTTTCATTTTGTAGATCCAAAAAAAAAATGGCGGTGGCCGGCAGCGGCTGTCCCGCGATGGTGAGTGGTGGCAGCAGTTCCATAGGGCAGTGATAAGTGGAGAAGGTAGGAAGAAGGAGATAAAACTCTAATTTATATGTGTTTGTTGAAACTTGTATATGGTATGCAAAAAAACTATTGGTATATTTTATAAAGTGATATAGTGTCGGTATTTTTTGTAATTTTGGTGTTAAGGTTGTATATCTTTATAAAAGCGACTACATAGTTGACATGTTATCCAAAAAGTGACCATTTGTTCAACTCATAACATAAAACAAGCACAAAGGACGACGTTATACATTGATCGTACCCACTTATATAATAATACTTCTCTGTTCCCGTTTATGTAGAAGCATTTTCATAGTAATCCGTTTAAAAAGGAATGAAGGTTTTCTAAATTTATGAACAATTTAACTTTAATATTACATCTTTAACCTTAGTGAAGTGATTTATTTACACGACTCGGATTTTCGAATAGATCGTGCGGGCACTCAATATCATCCCTTAGACCGATCAGGCAAACACTATCGAATTTAACCAATTGAAAGATATTGAAATAAACCCAAAGACATATATATATATATATATATATATATACACACACACACACACACACACAAAAAAGTTGCATAAGAAGAAAGTGCAGCAAACAATGCAAAAGGTGAGGTTTAGGTGCAACCCATATCAGATATCTAAGTGTGTGAAAATATATACAATTCCCACGAGGGAACAAAATAATTCAAACAAAAGAAAACAAAAGGGTTGGCTCACCATTGATAGCTGGATAGTCCTCGCAATTCTCAACTACGCATCGCACTCAGCTCTGGAGAAAAATCTGCCGAAACAAATAAACTGCAAAGGAACAAACAGGGTGTAAGTTGAAATGACTCAGTAAGTGAAGGCTAGCTAGTTACCTCTAACGAGAGGTAAGCTAACCGTGTCAAAACAAACATTTCAACCAATAGCAAGCAGCAAAAAGGGGAAAACACAACATCACGTACCATATGAATCAAGAACCACAGATCAATAGATGAAATGAAATGCAATGCAATGCAACCGAGTCACATATGCCCAAAATCCTTCACCGGAGCAGACTCCTCAATGCCACCGGGGGATGCATGAACTGACATAGACTCCTCAATTCTAACCAATGTAATGAATGCAACCTAGGGCAGACTCCTCAATGCCTCCCGTATGATAACACAACCAATAACCATGAAATTATAGTAACAACATGCAAATTCAAGCTGCGACGTAGTAAATACGCCCTATCGGCAGCTACACATGTACTTAAGGCCTCCAAAGAAGTAGATGAAATCACTTACCTCAATTTCTGAACCAATCACGCTACTGAATAATCTCATTTCCCTTCCGAATTCATTTAGGAATGATCTTACTCTAAGTCATGGAAGGGAAATCGCACCAATAAGTGCTAAGACAAAGAATTAAAAACATCAACATGACATAAACAAGAAATTTTCAAACTGACCTTGAACCTACTTAGCTGAATATCACTAAGAAATGCATATTTAGGCTCCTCATGATCCCAATACTGAATTTATTGTATGGGCCTAAATCGGTTTTAGGACAACAAATCGAATTTGGATTCGAATATAAGCAATTCCTTGTATCAAAGTCGAATAAATGCGTAAGAAAGATATAAATGCGAAGAAATAACTGTATTTCAATATGAATATTTTGAGTACAAATTTGGGCAGAGTTTCAGTATGTATTTCTGGATGCCTACAATACAAAATGATCTAGTATTTATAGGCATGGAGGCCTTGCCCACGTTCTCCACTAGCAGCTGAAGTATCTCCCACGATCTGAGCATTAAATAGAGGAGTTAGTGGAATGAAGTAGTGGGCTGCAAAGCCGTTTGAACCGAGGGGATCCACCGAGGCGTGAGTGATTGACCTCGGCGGGTGGGCCCTGTTGCTTGACCGAGGTGGTTGCTGACCGAAGCTCAGCTTACGGCTCGCCTTCGGTAGCGACCTCGGTGCCATGGTCTCGGCGGTTCGCCAAGTCACGTCGGCGCTTATCTTGTTGGCGCGTGTTCGGTGGGTTGAGATTCGCACGACCGAGGCGAATCATCGCGAGTCGATTTTTACCCAATACATTTATGACTAAATCTCTCATTCGGGTTTACTAGATCCGAATTCCCTAATTCTAAAGATTTAGGACTCCAATTAGGAAAATTCCAAACCAAACGCAATCTAATTATATGAATTCATAGCCTAAAACCTTCAATTAATGATATAGGAATGTAAGGAATCATTACCTGAACAATATGGACTGATTTGGTTAGATCAATCATCTTAGATCGCACTCCACCAATTAATTTTGTTTGAAATAGAATTCTGCTGACACGACATGCGTGATCGCAGAGGCTAAGCCACGATCGTGGACTGGCCTCACCATTGTCACACCGCAGGGCTCGCGATCACGCAAGCTAAGAAACTTGGTCGCGCCACAAACCTCAAATACGCAAAATGAGGGATCAAAACAAAAAAGGGGAAATTTCTACTTCCATAACATCGGTCGAAACAATACAACGACATCAGAATCTACTTCCAAAAGTTCGTACCAGTCACAAATGACCATACGAACCTGACGACACTTTTGAATTTCAGAACGAATGTCATTTACTAAACCTGCCAAATCCCTTAAGTGTCTTTAGCGGAGCATGAAAGCGCTAATGCTCTCCAAAACCAACCAAACAAAATATAATTTAGCTCAGACTTCACAAACAGGTCATAATGAACCCATTCAAAGCTATTGAGACTATCAGTTCACAAACCGGAGTCTGAACTCTCAAAACGACTAGTCAAGGTCGTTTCATTTACAACCGCACAAATATCTATAATTTATTTTAGATAACAAGTCTTAATAGTCTTTATTTCATTCTTAAATTCTGTGTTGATTCAAACTATAACACATAAAATAGAATGTAGGGAGTACTATACTAATTATATGGTTTTATATATTGGTAATACTATTAACTTTTACTGTCAAGTGTCAACAGATCAATTACTAGCTAGTACGATATATCTTTTACTTCATGTGGGAAAATAAGGAAACATAAATGTGTTGCTTTGTATATCAGCCCTAAAAGTGGTTACGTGGTTGGAAGCAGTGTGGTTATATCTCCATTAACAACCCTAAAAATGACTACTTAGTTGATAATAAGTTGTGCATTTTGGCTATATATCCTAGAAATAACTACTTGGTCTACAAAGAGGAAAACACAAACAACTGTTCAATCGCGTTTATATTAGTTACAGAGTTCGAGCTTGTACAAGCAAAATCAAGATAAAATTTCTGAAGTTCATGCTCAACTACTTTGCGCATTTTGAAGCAGTAACAATTTTTCAATTACTTTCCAAAACTGACTATATTCCAATTAATTGCTTAGAATTGCCTACTTGGTTGGCAAGTTGTGCAAGACTGAGTTTTAATTAACTAAAACCCTTAAAAAGCGATTACTTAGTTGACAAGTTAATCCAAAAAGTGACTGTTTTTCAACTCATAACATAAAACAAGCACACAAGACGACATTAAACACCGATCGTCCCCGCTTATATAATAATACTTATGTTCCTGTTTATGTAGCAGAATTTTCATATTAGTCCGTTTGAAAAAGAATGACAGCGTTTTAAATTTGGAGATAATGTAACTTTAATGTTACTACTTTAATTTTAATGAAATGACTTACAACACACAAATACTTATAGTTCATTTTAAATCACAAATTTCAGCAGTTTTTATTTTATTTTTAAATTTCATACTGATTTAAATTATGACACATAAAATAGAAAAGAATATAGAGAGTACCATACTAATTGTACGGTTTATATATGGGTAATACCGTTAACTTTTACCGTCAATAGATATATCTTTTACTTCATATGGGAAAATAGGGAAACAGAAATGTGTGGCTGTATGCTTCGCTCACTATACTTTTTCTGTGCTAATCTTTCGCATTTCTCTGTTTGGTTTTCGTCGTTGACCAAGTCAACGATCAACTGATCTGGCAAAGAACACGTGCGACCATTTTGTCTACGTGTCACCTCAGACTTGCGACTCAGCCACGTATCACCCGTAAATGATAATGTTCCCATCTTTTATACACTTGCATCCCAATATGACAATCCTCCATCACTACTCCGATTGACGACTCATTGCTCTTAATATTTGCCACAAATACTCCCTTTATTTCTCGTAATTCGAATTTCAAAAGTGAAACTCTTAGCTGTAACAATGATCGGATATAAGATGTTAAAGTTTTTTGAAATCAAATTTATGTATATATCTGAAAACTAAGCTATATAAGTCGCAATAACTACGTACAAGTTTAAAATATTTATAAAGTTACAGTCAACAAAAAATTTGTTTAACTCTTAATATTCGAACTGCTCCACATAATATAATAAAAAAATACAAGAACTACATATAAATGATGTAGAACGTTCTTTTGGCTGAACCTATAATAGTTGTTGGAAAGTTAGCCTGACATCCACACCTTCATGTAATACCATTGGCTTGTATTCTCTTCAAATTGCATTAACCATAAGTTATGGTTAAATACTCATAGTTATAATTAATTAAATAAGGGATATGTGATATTTATTCATTGACTAGAATAATTTATCTTTTACATGCTAATCTGCATTGGAGATGTTACAATACATATATATATATATATATAATCCTAGTAAATTTAACTAAACAAATTACGTTAGTTTTGTCATGTTTTACCCTTTTTACGTCTGCATGCATGTATTTGTCCACACGGACTTTTTCGTGCTCATTCCACATGACATCTGTCGTCTTTATCCCTTGTTATGGATTATGATCAAAGTATTCCTAATCACTTCAACTCAGCCTGTATAAATATGTAGTCACTCTCCCTTTCCTTTCACACCTCTTCCAAAATATAATCAGTACTGTTCTAGCATATCACACACACACACACACAAAACAAAAACCAAAAAAAAAAAAAAAAAAAAAAAATCTACCATGGATTTGGCTCTAAGGGATATGGGCTTTGATACTTCTATGATAGCAGCATTGCACGACATGTTTGACTTCATGGACGAGAACGCAGAGCAAATACCTCAACATCCATCAAGAACTTACATACGAGACACAAAAGCCATGAGAGCAACACCAGCTGATGTAGTAGAATACCCCAACGCTTACCAGTTCTTAGTAGACATGCCCGGGTTGAAACCTGACAACGTAAAAGTACATTTAGAGGAGGAGAATGTGCTAGTAGTAAGTGGAGAAAGGAAGAGAGAGAAAGAGAAAGAAGGGAAAAAGTATTTAAGAATGGAAAGGAGGTTTGGGAAGTTCTTGAAGAAGTTTGTGTTACCGGAAAATGCCAACACCGATGCAATATCGGCTAATTTTCAGGACGGTGTGCTGGTGGTGAATGTGGAGAAACGGCCACCACCGGAACCTAAGAAGCCAAAAGTGATTCAAGTTAAGTTGGGAGGGAGAAAGCAGTACTACTAGTGGTGTACAAGGAATAATTAGTGAAGGAGGTGGTGGTCATGAACAAGTTCAGGATGGAAGTAGTGAAGTTAAAGCTTCTGAGCAAGTTGCAGCCTCGTAATGTTAGTATCTACTTTGGTCTAAGTTTGTTTATTTTGCTGTTAATAAGTTTGTTGTTTGGGGGGGCTTTGGTCCTAGAAGTATATATTAGGAAGTATGTAAAATGTCCTAAATAAAGAAGTTTAAGGATGTAAAAATGTATGCATGTACGTACTTGTACTCATATGTATTACTATATGAATTTGCGTTTTGTTCCAGTGAATATTGTTAATGGTGATTTTAATGGCTTACCCGTTAATTAAAAGCAACTGTAATGAAAATTTATACCCTTGTTAGTATATGTACTAATTTTAAGTAGGAAAAATAACATCAAGTGTACATCGAGCAAATATTTAATCAAAATATAAACACATTTATTTTAAATCTCCCTATATAAACAAAGAGAATACAAAATATTGTTACTATTCTATAATTCTAGCCACTTTTTATTAATAACGAAGCTTATTAGTTTATGCTAATTTTTAAGGCATAACAAACACATGTTCCTTAGTTTAAGGGATATCCTTGTATATAATGTCTGAGAGTAAAATTCAAATATTTTTCTAATTGAATGATCACAACCATTTGCTATATAGATGCCTAAACATAAGGGATTAGCCGATTGAATTCCAGTTTTACCGGTGCAATTAACTAGTATAAGAAGATTTGTCCAGCATTTTCACATTGTGTACTCACCGTATAATCAATGCATAATGTATATAACTTACATTTGTTTTTTTTTTAAATCATAAGCACTTTTATATGGTATGCATTGTGTATTCACATTGTATTCATTTTCAAATATTTTTTACGTATTCATTTACATGTGTTCTTTATTATTCACATAGGCTTATTATTCATATCGTATGTCTTCTGTATTCACATTATATTCATTAATTATTCACTTTGTTATTCTATTTGCTGCTTCTTATTCACATAGTATGTATTCCATATGCACATTTTATGCACTCTCAAATAAAATAACTTTCATTTAGTAATTAGTGTGTATTCTTATATTATTCACCATAATAAAGGATACTTCTATTTAGTGGTTGTTATCGTTTTCTCAAGATTTAATAAGATACGGCAGTTAGTATTAATCAAAATTCAAATATCTCCTTCCTTAATGGTAGCTAAAGCTAATGTGGGAACTTTTATTTCCTTTATTTTTTTACCTTACGGCTGGAGCACATTGCATTTATAGGGCTAACAGTTTGTTAGCCAAGCTAATGGATTGGCTAGTTATGTATTTCCCCCTTTAAATAAGTATCGTCTTGTAGTTGTTTATAGCTGTTGGTTAAGGTAGTTTCTAATCGAGTTACAAAATGTTGGGCTTCCCTAAATTTGGACTTGGATCCATTTTGTCATTGTTCTTCCGACTTTGTTACCACTTGGAGATAGAGAAAGCCCAAAAGCTATCTATCCGAAATGATCTGTCCCTGACTTTTTGACTCGTGATCATTCCAGACGATGACAGAAAGTTCTTGTAAAATCTCGTATCTTCATGCATACTAATTAATTCAACTTTAACTATAGTGTACGTCAGAAACATCCCCCCAAACAGAAATCTCTAGCAACATTCTCGAATCATAGCGAAACCACTATAAATACATAAATATTTCAACTCTTCCACAGATCAAACAAGCAATTACCCAATATAAATTAAAGCATTCATCGAACTCCTTCAAGAAAAGCATCAGACAATCAAAGATCAAATCACAATGGATTTAACCAACTTGGGCATTGATCCTCGCGTTTTCTCCACTCTTCAAGACATGCTAGACTTTGCAGATGATCACGAGAAACCAACACAAAACAATCCAACAAGAGCCTACGTTCGAGATGCAAAAGCAATGGCAGCAACACCTGCAGACGTGAAAGAGTATCCGAATGCCTACGTGTTTATAGTTAACATGCCAGGGATTAAACCCAATGAAATCAAAGTTCAAGTGGAAGATGACAATGTTTTAGTGGTGAGTGGAGAGAGGAAAAGGGACAAGGAGAAAGACGAGAAAGAAGGGGTCAAGTATTTGAGAATGGAGAGAAGAGTTGGGAAATTTATGAGGAAATTTGTTTTGCCTGACAATGCTAATGTTGATGCTATTTCTGCTGTTTGTCAACATGGGGTGCTTCAAGTTACTGTTGAGAAATTGCCACCGCCTCAGCCTAAGAAACCAAAGACTATTGAAGTCAAGCTTGCCTAATTTAGGGAAACATACAAATTTAGTTTGGTTATATATGAATCAAGTTTGGACTTTGGATAAGTTTTAAAATCTGTATTTGGTTGTGCTCTTCATGTACTTAGATTGGTTTTATCTGCATCTGTAAGCCCTTTTGGTCTGTGAGTTGTTAAAATCATCAATAAATTTCTTTAACTTTACCGGATTTCGCATGTGTAAAGGAAGTCAATGTTTTCGATAATTAAAAAGACAGAATTTAGGAAGTGAAAAATCCAGAGTACGATGTAGAAGGCGCTAATTGTAGTGTAGATTTCTTTCACGCACGGTATTTTTTATGCAGATAGCAAAGGAATTAACGTCTCGCTCTCCAGATATAGCAAATTCCTCATGAATTTTATAATGCACACCTAAAATTAAAGATGATTGGCTAAATTCTTAAGCTTCTTTAAGTTTTGAATCACTCTGGTAGGAATTCATCAGAAACCATGAAGATATTGTTAAAACTAAACAGATCTACATCTACCATCCCAAGACCTATCATGTCAAATCATCAAGATAATAACAACTAGAAGATAATAAAAACTAGATGCGGAAGTTGTGACTCTTCACTCTCAAGGTCTTTGGTCTTCCAAACCATTACGTGGGGTGACTGTCACTCTTCCAACGATGGGATATTAGAAAAGAAACTTCGTCTGGTTTGGGGACCATAACCCTATTTATAGTTGCACACACTTTAGGTAATTCTAATTTAGCCCATCATTAAATTAGAATTACAACTGGGTATCTACACATAAGGATCCATACTTTATGAGGTATCTTATTAAGCCCATCAACTTTAAACTTTAGCAGATCACTTTAATTGGGCCAACCTTTAATGATAGCACTGAACAAACAATTATTATTGATACATATATATGTGTAAGTCCATAAATTCTTACAATCTCCCACTTGGACTACACATATATATACATAGCCTTATAATTGTATATCACCTTATGAGCTCCAAATATTTGCTATCATAAACTGAAGTACCTCTAAACAATCTTGTCCATCAATCATGTCAACATAGAACCAAGGCGGCTTTCGCTGCATTATATTGCAACTAAACCTTCCTTGATCACGTATACCAACATAACCAAATGACATAGATCAAGTATGGAAGCGTAGCGTGGAAATTACATGTAATGTGATCTAGACATGCCTATTTCCAACTGGTCCAACCGAAAAATAAGTCAGAGTGGAAACTCAGCCGAAAACTTTATTTCTGCAGAAATTTCCTTAGAATATCCATAAACTGGAACTGTAAACCTGAAACCATAAACCGAAAACTGAAGTGTGTCTATTAAAAGAACATTGAAAGGTTGCAAACTCCCACTGAAACTGAATATCCTTAACCGACATGCCACCTGTATGAGCAGTGTACTCATGAAAAGCCTTCGGTGGTAGTCCCTTAGTACGTGGATCCACAATATGAAATTTGTACCAATATGTTCCATAGACACCTAACCACTCTGAACTCTAACTTTAACAACCAGGAACTTTATGTCAATGTACTTTGACTTTACTGAACTCCTGTTGCTATTGGAATATTGAGACTACTAACTTATTGTCACAAAATAACCTTAGTGTCTTTCAACTTTATCCTTAATTTGTAGCCAGTGACAAGATTCTGCAGTCATATTCCATAACTTTGATGCCTTATAATGCACCATAAACTTTACTGTCATGGTGAGATGCGTTATGAGTGTCCATATAACACTCTTCCTTATATAGCTCATCCACCAAGTATACAAATAGAGCCTTTGCACTATCTTGGCATCTAGTGAAGTCGGTATCTAAATAGTTGATTATCTTTAACTTTTCCGACTTCCTGCATGTGAGCTTAAAATCTTTTGTTCTCTGTAATTACAACATAAACCGTTGGCTACTCCTTAATTCTTAATTTCAGCATCACTCAAATATACATCCCAATAATGCACGCAATATTTGAACGCGTACAAACCTAAGTATGCATTAGACATCTGTAACTAAAGCACAATAAATCTTTTGTATTTTCTTAATTACAAAATCATTCTTAGAGCACTGTTTGAGGCCGAACCTTTCTCCTTTAGCATATGGGTATCGCCTGATTTGAAATCTTGCATGTCAAATCTTTAATACCTTTTCAATATAGGCTTTTGTGATAATTCAAAAGTAGCTCGAGAGTAATCTCGATGTATCTGAATTCTTATTCAAAACTTTCATCACCAAGATATTTTATCTCAAAATTCTTCATCAAAAGTATCTTGATCTTACACAACAGGCCTATATCGTATGAACCAAGAAATATATGATAGACATACAAAACTAGAGAAATATGCTTACTCCCACTGATCTTGTGGTATACAAATTAATCATCAAGATTTATCTCGAAGCCAAATGAGACAATAACATAATGAACTTTGTGATACCATTGACAAGACGCTTGTTTAAACCCATAGATGAATTTCCTTAATTTGCAAATCATTGATTTTGCATTATAAAACACAAATTTTTCTAGTTGCACCTTTGTTCATTAAAATAACCATTGAGAACAACAATATTGTATCCATCTATATAGCGTAATATCAAAATATTTGATTAATGCCATTATAGTCCTGAAAGAGTCTTTCAATAAAACCGAAGAGAAAGTCTCTTTATGATTGATGCCTTCTTAATTCTAAGTGAAGCCTTTAGCGATAAGACGTGCCTTATACCTATTCACATTGCCTTTCGAATCACTTTTGGTTATAAATATTTATTTTCAACCAATGAGCTTCGCACCTTCAGCCAACTGGACAAGGTCTCACACATCATTATCCTTTATGTGCTTCATCTCTTTATTCATGGTATCAATATACCTTTGAGAGCCAGAACTTTTCATGGCTTGACAGAAGTTGACTGAATTATCTTCCATCATTCCAATGCCAACTTTATGTTCTTAGAGAAACACAATATAATTATCTGAAATTGCACTTCTCCTCTCTCTCTTATATCTTTTTTTTAATGGCATTGGTTCTTGAGGTTGTAGAGTTTGTTCTTGGGGAATAACTTTTTGAACGTGAAGTTCAATGATATTGTCTTGATCCGGAGTTGCTTTTTGAACTACATCAGGTATAGAAAACTGTTTCTGAACATAGTCAATACCAATCTGAGGAATATCAACATATTCCTTTTCCAAGACAATGTCTTTTATTCTTTCTTCCCCTAAACTCAACATCCTCAAAGAACCGTACATTATTCGTCTCATAATAGCCTTAGCCGTGGGATCCTAAAACTTGCAACCCTTGAACTTTTCAGAGTATCCAATAACATAGCAACTGAAAGTTTCTTTGTCCAGTTTCATTTCTTTTGGCCTAGAAGACCTTGCCTCAGCTGGACATCCCTAAACGTGTAAATACTTTAAACAAGACCAATCCTTTTCCAAAACACATAAAGGATCTTTTCAGTTGCCTTTAGTCAGAACTCTGTTAAGTAATAAATTGCAATTTTTCTAATGAATAAATAAGGTAGCCATATCTTGAAAAATAGTCTATGGACATTATGAGATATAGTTAACCATTTTAAGAAACTATAGAGAGTTGTCCAGAAATACCAAATCTATAAAATTTCTAAGACGTATAATTTCTTGTTGGCTCCAAATCTCTTAAGAATTATTTATTTCCTTTTATGCGATTTACGCATATATCAAAAAACTCGATAAAATTAACAGGATCGAGGCTGCTGTCGGACACAAATCTCTTTTTTTTTCATTTAGAGATATGACTTAATATATTGTATCATAATTCAAAATTGATTGGTCCGAGTTCTTTATGAGGTTACAATAATCTAAAAGTTTCAATAGCTCTAACCTTAACCGAGTTGTCGTCACCACCATAGATATATCTTTCACCATCATTGGACTTTTGACAATTCATACATCCTTGTATAGACATATTGGTGTGAGTTGTTATCTGATGAATATAAATTATTCATGTATTTTTATATATAAATTTAAATATTTTAAATATTATAATAAATAAATATATTATATTTTATTATATTTTCTAATAAGTTTTGCGGTGAAAGTTCAATTGAGGAATGAAGACTACAAGCAAAAACAAAAGAAAAAAGAACAAAAAAAGTGATGTATAAAGGAAAGAAGAAATGATATTAATTCATGTTGCGAATTGAAGTCGCGACACCAATTCATGTCGCGACAGTAATTGTTGAAATGGGAACACCAACTCATGTTCTGACTTGAAGTCGCAACACCAATTCATGTCGCGACGGTAACTCTGGAAATCAGAACACCAACTCATGTTCTGACTTGAAGTCGCAACACCAACTCATGTTCTGACTTGATGTCGCAACACCAAAGATTTTTCTATAAATAGGAAGCAAATGTTTAGAGAGAAAACAACCTTTCATTAGCCAAAATCAAGAATTCTCTCATTTCTTGTTTTCTCTCTTTTGTAGTAGAAATATTTCCGAAGTCTTCTAAATTCCTTTTTTGCTTTTATCACTCCTTAATGGAGTAATTTCCTTCTGTTGGGATAGTTGATGAAACTTGGTATATTTATAATAGTTATCTCAGTTTTAGTACATGCTTGGCCTGAAACTTTATATCTGCATTTTCACACTGTGCTAGAGTGATAGTTCTGTTACTCTTCATTTTCACATCTATCTATTTTTAGGTTATTGTATATTAATTTTGTAATTCTCACGGAGCAAAATTAATATATGATGACTGATGAATAAAATAGTAGAGTGAGAATGGAACCTATAGTAACCTATCATTCCTAGTCAGTAATCTTGTTTCCCTCAGTTTTAATTCTCACGGAGGAATTGTTGTAAGCAAGATTGTTGGTTTTAGTGAAAATATTCTCACGAAGTTTTTGCTACCTTTTAGCACAATTCAGGCAAGAATATTATTTCGGTTTAACCGTCACAAAGTCATAAATCAATTAATATACATAACCTCACGGAATGTATTTAATTATTATTTTTGAGTGAGCAAAATAAAATTGTATTAGCAATAAGCAATTTTTCTTTAGAGAAATACATGTCAAAACTGAGATTGTATTATGAATATTACCAAGTGAATTCAATGACTCCCAACTCTTTTTAAATTTGAAATTTTCTGAAAGTCCTTTATTTAGTTAAAGTTAATTAAAAGTTCAAAAAACTCTCCTTTCATCAATTTGATTCTCTCAAATAGTAGTGGAAATATTACAAGTCTGTAGAATAGATTCACCCAATCTCTGTGGGACGATATCTTAAACTATATTATAATTTGACTTAGCACGAGCATTAATTCCTATACACTTTGGCCTCGTCAAATTTTTGGCGCCGTTGCCGGGGATTGGCGCAGATCTACTTCAGACTAAATATTTTATTACTAATTTGAGAACTTACTATTATTATTATAATTATTTTTTTTCTTGTTCATTTTATTATATATTTTAACATTAGCTTTGTTTAGTTACCTATTATTTATATCATCGTTGTAATTTTTTTTTCTGTGTTTTTATTTTTTTACTACTACTTCTACTATTATATTTAATACTAATATTTTACATATTACTTTTAGATTTTTTTAGTGTTACTATTATTACTTTTTTTTTTTACTAAAAGAATCTCAAATAGTGTATGACCCGGTCTTCTAATAAAGAGTTGGTTAATTACGATCCTGAAATTGAAAGATCTTTGAGATTGTGTAGGAAAGGACAACAATCATCTACTCAGAACGTAACTTGTGACAGAATGGAGCATCAAGGAATAGAAGACAACAACCCATTGGGAATTCCACCACCAGCCCATGTAGAAGAGCAGTTTGACGAAGTGGTGCCAAGACCAGCAAACAGAATCCTAATGGATTATGCTAGGCCAGACCACTTCAACTGTGAATCTAGTGTTAGAAAACCCCCAGTGGCAGCCAACAACTTTGAAATTAGGACCGACCTGATTCAAACAATTCAACAATCTTGCACTTTCACTGGTGATATAAGTGAAGATCCACACAGTCACTTAATCGATTTCTTAGAACTGGTTGAAACTGCTAAGTACAATGGAGTATCTCCTGAAGCAATCAAGTTAAGGTTATTCCCTTTCTCTTTAAAAGGCGAGGCCAAAGCTTGGTTGCGAAGTTTGCCTCAAGGGTCCATTTCCACATGGGACCAGATGACTCAGAAATTTTTGAACAAATATTTTTCCCCTGCTAAAACAACAAAGTTGAGACAAGAGATATCTAATTTCTTGCAGACTGACACTGAGTCAGTTTATCAAGCATGGGAAAGATTGAAAGCAATGCTGAGAAAATGTCCACACCATGACATTCCTGAATATATGCAGTTATACATTTTCTACCACGGGTTAAAACCCTCTTCTAGAAATGTGATTGACGCTGCTTCAGGAGGTTCTATAATGGGAAAGACCACAGAAGAAGCACTCCAATTGTTGAATGAAATTTCTGAGAATGCCATTCAGTGGCCATCTGATCGTGTGATCATCAAGAAAGCTGCTACGGTAAATCAGGCAGATGCTTTAAATACACTAACACAACAAATTGCTTCTTTGGCACAAAAGTTTGAATCTTTTCAGGTGAATACGCAACAAACAAGCCAGTCTGAGACTTGTGACATGTGCGGAGGAAACCATCTGAACCATGAATGTCAAGCAACCAATCAGAATGATGAACATATCAATGTCATCGGTTACAAGTCATATCCTTTTGGAAGTCCAATGGCATAAAAACATCCAGGATTTCAATGAAGCAATCCAAACGGTGCTGAGAACTCTCAAAGCTTCCAAAAACAACAAGTACAAAGTCCACCTGGGTACCAGAATCAAAACAGAGGGCAACCAAATTTCAAGCCCTATCAACAAGCAGCTCCATATCAGCAAAGGCCTCAACAAGCCCATCCAAGTCTTGATGACCTTTTGTACAAGTACATTAAGGCTACTGATGAGAAAATGGAGAGCCAAAATTCTGCTCTCAAAAATTTGGAAACTCAGTTAAGCCAACTGGCTACTCTTGTCTCAGAAAGAATTAAGGGTCCTTTACCAAGCAATACAGAGAAAAATCCAAAAGAACACCTTAAGGCCATCGCCTTAAGGTCAGGTAAGAATCTTGATGATCCATATGCAAACTGAGAAAAGAATCAGCCAGAACAGCAGGTAGATAAAGGTAAGAATGTTGAAACACCCTCTGAATTGTCACAAGAGGAAGAAGTCAAGAGAAATGAAGAAAAAAATATTGAGAAAATGACTCCTCTCCCAGTGACAATTGCTTTTCCACAAAAAATAAAAGAGAAAAACTTGATAATCAATTTGCAAAGTTTTTGGAAATTTTGAAACAAATTCACATCAATATTCCTTTTACTGATGCTTTGTTGCAAATGCCTTCATATGCTAAATTTTTGAAAGAAATTTTATCAAGCAAAAGGAAATTGGAAGAAGTTTCTGTGGTAATGCTTACTGAGAAATGCAGTGCTATACTTCAAAATAAGCTACCACAAAAACTCGGTAATTCAGGAAGTTTTACCATTCCGTGTACATTGGGAGGGGTATATATTGAAAAAGCACTTTGTGATTCTGGAGCTTCAATAAATTTAATGTCATTTTCTGTTTTTAAAAAGTTGGATCTTGGTGAAATGAAAAATACTGTTGTCTCTCTTCAGTTTGCAGATCAAAGTACTAAGAAACCTAAGGGAATTATTGAAAATGTGCTCGTGAGAGTAGATAAATTTGTCTTCCCTGTAGATTTCATAGTACTTGAAATGGAAGAATGTCCTGATGAACCAATAATTTTGGGTAGACCTTTTCTTGCTACAGGTAGAGCAATCATAGATGTTCATCAAGGACAACTAATTTTGAGAGTTGATGAAGAAAGAGTCATTTTTGACTTGCAAAAGATTCTAAAGTTTCCAGGAGATGAGTCATCATCTTCTTGTTTTACAATTGACATGATTAGTGATCTTGCAGATAAATTTAAAGATGATCAATTAATTTCAGACTCGATTGAGAGGTGTTTGGCCAGTTCTGGCACAACACAGGATGATGATCCCACCATTATAAGTGAAGCAGAAATACTGGAAAGATATTCTGAGGATGAAGGAATTCAATCAGAAGGAGTTCAACAAAAAATTGAACTCAAAACTCTTCCTTCTCATTTAAAATATGTTTATCTTGAGCCTGAATTATTTCCTGTCATTATTTCAGCTTCACTAACTGCAGAACAGGAGGATAAATTAATTGAAGTACTGAGAGCACACAAAAAAGCCTTGGGATGGACTATTGCGGACATCAAAGGGATTAGTCCAGCTGTCTGTATGCACAGAATCCTCATGGAGGATAAGTACAAACCAATAGTCCAACCCCAAAAGCGGTTGAATCCAGCAATGCAAGAGGTGGTGAAAAATGAAGTTATTAAGCTTCTGGCAGCAGGTATCATTTACCCGATTTCTGATAGTCCTTGGGTAAGTCCTGTTCAGGTAGTGCCAAAGAAAGGAGGTATGACAGTTATAAAAAATGAAAATAATGAACTCATACCTACTAGAACAGTTACAGGATGGAGAGTCTGTATTGATTACAGACGTCTCAATGATGCCACCAGAAAAGATATTTTCCTTTACCATTCATTGACCAAATGTTGGAAAGAGTGGCAGGATATGGTTTTTATTGTTTTCTTGATGGATATTCAGGCTATAACCAGATCCCAATTGCACCAGAAGATAAGGATAAGACAACTTTCACATGTCCCAGTGGAACCTATGCATATAGGAGAATGCCCTTTGGACTATGCAATACACCTCCTACATTTCAGCGGTGTATGTCTGCAATTTTCTCGGACATGACCGAAAAGTTTTTGGAAATTTTTATGGATGATTTCACACTTTTTGGTAAAATATTTGAGGACTGTCTTCACCATTTGACCTTAGTTCTTAAGAGATGTGAAGAGACAAACTTGATTCTTAATTGGGAAAAATGTCATTTTATGGTTACAGAGGGAATTGTCCTAGGACACAAAATCACTGCTAAAGGGATAGAAGTTGATAAGGCTAAAATTGATCTTATAGCAGGATTACCCCCTCCTACAACTGTTAAGGGCATTAGAAGTTTTTTAGGCCATGCAGGTTTTTACAGAAGGTTCATAAAAGATTTTTCAAAAATTTCAAAACCTCTGACTAACCTTTTAATGAAAGATGTTAAGTTTAATTTTTCAGGTGATTGTTTAAAAGCATTTGACACCCTTAAGGAAAAATTATCAACTGCTCCTGTAGTTGTGTCCCCTGATTGGAATCAGTCTTTTGAGATCATGTGTGATGCTAGTGATACAGCAGTTGGAGCAGTTTTAGGCCAGAGAAAAGATAAGATTTTTCGTCCTATATACTATGCCAGTAGGACTTTGAATGAAGTTAGGTTGAATTATGCCACAACAGAAAAAGAACTACTGGCAGTAGTATTTGCATTTGATAAATTTCGTTCTTATCTGATAGGAACCAAGGTCACTGTTTTTACTTATCATACAGCTTTAAAATACCTCTTAGCAAAGAAAGATGCCCGACCTAGATTGCTAAGATGGATTTTACTCCTCCAAGAGTTTGACCTTGAGATAAAAGATAAAAAAGGAACGAAAAATCAAGTTGCTGACCATTTGTCTAGAATAGAGAACTCCCCTCTTGAGATTTGTGATATAAAAGAAGAGTTTCCTGATGAACATATTTTTTCTGTCAGCTCAGTTGTGACTCAACCACCCTGGTTTGCAGATATTGCAAATTACTTAGTTGGAAAATGGACACACCAAGATCTCTCTTACCATCAAAAGAAAAAGCTTATTTCTGATGCTAAATATTATCTGTGGAATGAACCTTTTTT
Organism: Petunia x hybrida; assembly: GCA_037355625.1. Taxonomy (NCBI): domain Eukaryota; kingdom Viridiplantae; phylum Streptophyta; class Magnoliopsida; order Solanales; family Solanaceae; genus Petunia; species Petunia x hybrida. The sequence continues at coordinate 245,641 of JBBBVM010001123.1, forward strand.
GTTTAGGATTTGATAATATTATCAGAAGGTGTGTGCCGGAAGATGAAATGACTAAGATTTTGCATCATTGCCATGATGGTGCAATTGGAGGACATTATGCTGCAAATCGGACTGCATTTAAAGTCTTGGAGGCTGGATTCTTTTGGCCAACACTTTTCAAGGATGCACGTGCATATGTTGCACAATGTGACAGGTGTCAGAGAACAGGTAACATCACCAAGAGAGATGAAATGCCTTTGCAATCAATACAGGTATGTGAAATTTTTGATGTTTGGGGAATAGATTTTATGGGCCCTTTTTCCTTCATCACATTCTTTTGAATATATCCTTGTGGCTGTGGATTATGTTTCAAGATGGGTTGAAGCCATTCCTACGAGAAAAAATGATGCTCGAACCGTGTGCAATTTTCTTAGAAAAAATATTTTTACTAGATTTGGCACACCACGAGTCATCATCAGTGACCAAGGGACTCATTTCATAAATAAATAATTTTCTGCTTTATTGTCCAAATATGGTGTGACTCACAAAACAGGAACACCATATCATGCTCAAACACAAGGGCAAGTTGAGGTTTCCAACCGTGAATTAAAAAGGATACTTGAAAAAACAGTTGGAATCTCAAGAAAAGACTGGGCTTTAAAATTAGATGATGCATTATGGGCATATCGAACGGCGTTCAAAACGCCAATTGGTACATCCCCATACAGATTAGTCTTTGGAAAAGCTTGTCATTTACCTGTTGAATTTGAACATAAAGCTTTTTGGGCATTAAAAATGCTGAAATTTGAATTAAACTCTGCTAGTAAAAATAGATTCTTTCAGATTAATGAATTGGAAGAGCTGAGGTTGGAAGCTTATGAAAATGCCAAAATTTACAAAGAAAAAACAAAAAAATGGCATGACAACTTGATTCGACAAAAAAGTTTCAAAATTGGAGATCAGGTACTCCTTTACAATAGTCGACTCAGATTATTTCCAGGAAAATTGAAATCCAGATGGACAGGTCCTTACATTGTTACAGATGTTACTCCATACGGAGCAATTGAAATTCAACAGATCAATGGAGGAGACAAGTTCAAAGTAAATGGCCACAGGCTAAAATTATACTTTGGAGGACAGTTTGAGAAACAACCATCAGTAACCATGATAATCTGATAAATATCACAGTTACTACGTCGAGCTGGCGACGTTAAACTCAGAACTACGGTTTCTTACCCGTAGCCATTGAGGGTGAAGCAATGGAGCCTCACAAGTCCAATATAGATTTGAGTAATTTAATGCTTAACCAATTGATCTGGTTAATATCCAGGTTATTGTGCAACCAGAACATCTCATGAAGGCCTCTACAAAAACAGAGTCACCTACACAGGAGTAACTCATGGTGATCGGTATGCCTAAGTAACTGGTTGGTTAGCCATTTAATTATGCAAATCAAATGTTAGCTCAGGTAATTTTCTGGTTTATATTTAAACCAGGACCCCATGACTGTTAAGGTGAAAAATTAGTTCAGTCTATTACACATAGAATATGTGTGATCACAGTTTCTTTCAAGCTTTCTTCTGTGATTGTAAATTTGAAAGCCAAAAAGATTTTTATTTTTTATTTTTAAAAAAAGATAGTATTCTCTATTTTAGTTTATTATATTTTTTTTCTAAAAAAAAAAAAAAATTCCCCCTCTTTCACTTTTTTTTTAGATATGTGTTTTCATTCAGGAGAATGAAAAGTTCAAGTGTGGCGGAGGGTTGTTCTAGTTTATATATATATATATATATATTGGTATAATATTTTCTTCTTAACTATGATCTTTTGTAGGTATTTAATTAACAAATTAAATTTTTTCTCATTATGTTCAATATTATTTCTTTTTATCTTCACCATATGATTTGTCATGTTTATGATTTTTATTTTGTGAATTAAGAGCAAGCATCTTCAACTCAGGTAATCATTTGAATTGAGAAAAGTTATGATCACAAAAGCAAATGGAATCAACAAACTTGGCTAGAACTTGCTCTAAATGTTTTTCGAGGCGAAATAATAGACGACACTGATTTTCGAAAAATGAAATTAGGCCTTCTTTGATACACAATTCTAACCTCTTTATTTTCATCCAAATATACATATATTGCCTCCTAGAACCCTTCTTTCAGCCTTAATCTTTTTTCTCGAACACCATAATTCTCTTTAAAAAAAACGAGAGAATAAAAATCTCATAATATATATAGTATGCATTAAATATACATATTTGTATATACATATTTAAATATAATAATTACTTCTTCCAGCTATGAATGAGCAAAGATTGATATCAACGAAAGGAAGAAATATTGTGATAAAAAAAGAGTTTGTATGATTGTTATGATTTTTCAAAAAGAAGGGGCAAAAAAAAAAAAAAAGATAAGTACTATGAAATGATGGAAATACTGAGGATTAAGAAATGTTTGCTCAAAGTTGGAAGAGAAAAAGTCACTATAAATATATCCATATACCCTACCAGCATGAAGCCTAATATTACAAGTCGAGAAAAGTCCTAAAATGATTTTGAAAATCAGTGTTGAATCTATATTAGTGGAGATAAACATGAGGAGCAAGCATATGGACAAGACGATGATACTAAATGAATGAGTGATCATAAATCTATCAATTCTGAAAGATTCAAAGGGAGAAAATGCAAGTTCTTATTGATCGAAGTGGAATTCAAAAACAAGGTAACGAATTTGGTGATTTAAAAAAGATGATTGCATTAAAGATAATGAAAGAAGCTTATTTTGAATAAATTTTTTATGCTACAAAGATCATGAGTTTGAAGAAAATGTTCAAAAAAAAAAAAAGAGGTTTATTTATGTATATATATATTTTTCCTCGAGGATGAGCAAAAGTTCAAGTATAGGGGAATTTGATGAATATAAATTATTCATGTATTTTTATATATAAATTTAAATATTTTAAATATTATAATAAATAAATATATTATATTTTATTATATTTTCTAATAAGTTTTGCGGTAAAAGTTCAATTGAGGAATGAAGACTACAAGCAAAAACAGAAGAAAAAAGAACAAAAAAAAGTGATGTATAAAGGAAAGAAGAAATGATATTAATTCATGTTGCGAATTGAAGTCGCGACACCAATTCATGTCGCGACGGTAACTGTTGAAATGGGAACACCAACTCATGTTCTGACTTGAAGTCGCAACACCAATTCATGTCGCGACGGTAACTCTGGAAATCAGAACACCAACTCATGTTCTGACTTGAAGTCGCAACACCAACTCATGTTCTGACTTGATGTCGCAACACCAAAGATTTTTCTATAAATAGGAAGCAAAGGTTTAGAGAGAAAACAACCTTTCATTAGCCAAAATCAAGAATTCTCTCATTTCTTGTTTTCTCTCTTTTGTAGTAGAAATATTTTCAAAGTCTTTTAAATTCCTTTTTTTGCTTTTATCACTCCTTAATGGAGTAATTTCCTTCTGTTGGGATAGTTGATGAAACTTGGTATATTTATAATAGCTATCTCAGTTTTAGTACATGCTTGGCCTGAAACTTTATATCTGCATTTTCACACTGTGCTAGAGTGATAGTTCTGTTACTCTTCATTTTCACATCTATCTATTTTTAGGTTATTGTATATTAATTTTATAATTCTCACGGAGCAAAATTAATATATGATGACTGATGAATAAAATAGTAGAGTGAGAATGGAACCTATAGTAACCTATCATTCCAAGTCAGTAATCTTATTTCCCTCAGTTTTAATTCTCACGGAGGAATTGTTGTAAGCAAGATTGTTGGTTTTAGTGAAAATATTCCCACGAAGTTTTTGCTACCTTTTAGCACAATTCGGGCAAGAATATTATTTCGGTTTAACCGTCACAAAGTCATAAATCAATTACTATACATAACCTCACGGAATGTATTTAATTATTATTTCTGAGTGAGCAAAATAAAATTGTATTAGCAATAAGCAATTTTTCTTTAGAGAAATAAATGTCAAAACTGAGATTGTATTATGAATATTACCAAGTGAATTCAATGACTCCCAACTCTTTTTAAATTTGAAATTTTCTGAAAGTCCTTTAATTAGTTAAAGTTAATTAAAAGTTCAACAAACTCTCCTTTCATCAATTTGATTCTCTCAAATAGTAGTGGAAATATTACAGGTCTGTAGAATAGATTCACCCAATCTCTGTGGGACGATATCTTAAACTATATTATAATTTGACTTAGCACGAGCATTAATTCCTATACACTTTGGCCTCGTCATTATCCCAGAATCTTTCCACCATATGTGTCTTGGTATTGAGTGAAGACAATCCCATAACAAACAAACTTAAGGAAAAACATCCTCATAACTTGCAACTCCACTTCATAAACAACCCTCCTTAGTTAATTCTTTATATTATTACTGTAATCGTAACTTTCTTACTTTATGTACCTAATTGAAATTTGATTTGTGAAGTGTGTACAATTACTATCTTTTCATTCTTGACAAATTTCTCTTTTCAGTTTAGGTCACGAATTTCTTAATTTCTTAATTGTCTCTTTTCATTCTTGACAAATGTTGGCAATAATATTTTGAGTAGTAATTTTAGCTAAATCAGAGAACAACAAATAACATGACAAGCTCACATAAGACTTAAACCGAACTGAAAATAAATTCGAATAAAGGTAAACCCCATCTCAAGATACCGAAAACTCCAATAATATTTCATCTTTGGACAAAATATTAACTTGTAAGTGATATCTTGACGTAGTAATCAAACACTGATAATAAAGAACATGTCGAATAGTAAATCTTCCTTTGACGTAGTAATCAAACCGGGTATCTACACATAAGGATCCATACTTTATGAGGTATCTAATTAAGCCCATCAACTTTAAATTTTAGCTGATCACTTTAATTGGGCCAACCTTTAATGATATCACTGAACATACAATTATTATTAATACATATGTATGTGCAAGTCCATAAATTCTTACCGATATGAGACTTTTGAGTGACATGATTAAGATTCAAAATATAAAAATTCTAGTGTGAAATGTGAATTTTTTGCTACTGGATAAGTTTTACAGAGAGTGAACAAATATCCAACATACTTCTTCAAAAATATACACTATCTTCATTTCATCTATCTCGTTAAAAGATTTTACAAAACTTTCGGATAGACCGCCTGTGTTGATATATTGTTCATAACTTTGGCAAGACAGATTATACTGGTAATATCTTCATCTTACCTGATTTGATTTTTCACGAATTTAGTCTGATGGAAATATATTGTCATATTTGTAGGCTCCTCTGATCAATGCATTTAATAACTTCTCATTTAACGAGCTACATAGCTTTTTACTTCTTTTTTGCCAAAGAATGTCGTTGGAAATCTACTAGAGTTGTCAACTGATAACATGAAAAATCTTTTCCATGAGAATTCTTTGTGTTGGATGTCTTTCAAACATCGAAAAAGTTAATTTTTCAACTGACTTCCGATATTTTTTGCCGTCGAAATAGAACTATTTCTTTATAGTTTAGGCTATCTCCCATCCTTGCCTCCATTTTCTCCTCCAAAATGAAGTAATCTTACTCCAATCATTACTTTATTTTTTACTCCAAAAGAAATATTTCTTTTTATATTCTTCTCTGTCTTCTATATTATATTATTATCTTTTATTTTCTTATTTTCATTAATGCATTACGAGGTGTAAAATGAGCATTTTTGTCCTTAATTTTTTTTTTTGTGTCGACCTGAAAATTGTTCAAATCGGTGATTTTCATCTACTACTAATTTTACATAAAAATAATATATACGAAAATTAAGATATAAAATTAATATTATAAAGATATTTCATAAACAGATTTAGGTATATTTAATATGATAAATTAAAAGGGTAAAATAATAAAAAATATTAATAAAATAATAATAAATAGTGACGGAGGAGATGAATAGTGTCACTCCAAATTTGGAGTGACACTATTCACCCTAATTTGGAGTAGTGTCACTCCAAATTTGGAGTGACACTATTCACTCTCCATAACGTAAGCAAAACTCTCCATAACGTAGGCAAAAATATAGGTGGGTTAGAGCAAAATTCCTCAATTTTTGGTTTCATGTGAGTTGGAGCAGAATTCCTCAATTTTGACTTCATTATGATATTTGGAGGCAAATATGGGGCAGCATTGGAAATGGCCTTACAGCTGATACCAAACTTACATATGAATGTTATCAGTAATAGTACTCCTTCGGTTCCAAAAAGGATGATATATTTCGAATTTCGAGAGTCAAACAAGTTCATTTTGACCGTAAATTTGAACATATAATCTTTATGTTTTTTGGAACGATATTTATATATTTAGAAACTACATAAAAAGTATTATAAGTCACAATAATTAATAATTCAAAATATCTAAAAGACATATGAAAATATTACGGTCAAAGATAAACTTGTTTGACTCTCGAAATTCAAAACATGTCATCCATTATATAACGGAGGGAGTATATATTTGAGTATAAGTGTTTAACCTAAATCCGGTTTTAGGCCAATTAACAATTAAATTTATATTTGCGGAGTCACGATCAATAGTTGAGATTAAAGATCTACGCAGTTAATCAAATAGTAACAATACGAGATGTAAATAACAAAATATAAACGTAAATAATCGAGAATAAACGTATCGTTTCCTCTGACGGTTGGTAGCCGCGTCGGATAATTCGATTATCGAAGCCGTTGGCTTGCGCGAGAATAAGCAGTGTTGTTTAATAACTGTGAAAGAGTGTGTTTGAATGCAAGAGAGAGAGTAATTTTATTGATAGTAATTGTAGTAAGCAAACGTTGATACAATTTGGCTATGATGAGCGCTATTTATAGATGTTGGAAGGCGTCTGTTGAAATAGTAGCCGTTGGGGATAAGGCCCTTCAAAAGTGGGTAACCGTCGGGTGTCTTATCCAGAAGGGTTGTAACCGCTGAGTGGTCGTTTGCTTGAACAGCCGCATCCCGTATTGCTGGTAACTGCCGGTTCAAATTGTGCTGACCGTTGGCAAGCCTAATAACTTCTTCGGGGTCTGCCCGTAGGAAGTATCTGTCCGGGAAGACGTCTGTCCGGTGACACGTCAGCTTGTGCCACGTGGACGACACGTGTCACTTGCCAAAGTCCATTCAGTTTTTATCCAATACAGATAGTCCCCGCACTTCTCGGACAGAGTATCTGTTCGAGGAGTGGATGAGAATTTTGGCGGGAGCCTTTGCAAACTTTTTGTCTTCTTGTGATGTAATCTTGATGACGTACGATTCTGATCCGATTGATGATAAGCCTCTATGACGTGCGCATTAAATGCGCCGCACGGAAAAGTAACTGTGACCTGCACGTCTGTGGCACTGCAGTTTATACCGAAATGACTACTGCGTTCCCCGAGGGTAAAAGCAATAATTTTAACCGCCTATCTCCACGTGCGCACATCGCTTGTGGGATACGAAGTGATTGCAGCTTTCCAGGGTAATGATAACGCTACAAAGCATTGATTAACCCTATTTCTTTATCGACGGTTGGATCTGCGGGTGGCTCATCTGATAGCCTCCACGTGTCCTCTGAAGGAGGTTAGGAGTCTGCACCGGAATTCCTATAAATAGGAGTTCACTTGACTGGAAACTCTTTACTCA